>OX453280.1:5288858-5341358 GCA_949710005.1 Ricordea florida
TACCTGTTGCCCGACTTACGATCTTAGATCGTCTTGTTTTTACTAAATCTCCAAAAGTTACACTAACATGACTTGTTATATTCCTAGACTTTCACTCAACTAAATAGGGACTGCCATTGGTTGCTTCTTGATCACGTGATGACTTTCACTAAATTCAAATGTATCCCAAGGGGGATACAATTCAGCAATCGTAACCCGCTCAGGATACCAAAGCACATGAGCAAAGCATCATGGAAGATGGCATGATAGAAAGCAGAAAAAAAAAACAGTGCAAAATTTTACTTTCATGAATCAACACAACAACACAGACAATGTGCCTCAAACCAAAATGCAACACTTTTGAAAGTTCAGTACTAAAGTTATTAAGTTCAGAGACTACTTCAACACTCTTGAAAATGAAACCAGTGTTCTTGTGTTGCCCTTTTAGGTACCATTTATTTTTACCACCTTAATAATTTTAATTCCTTTAATAATATACATGCAAAAATTTCAGCATGCTCATTGGCTGAGAGCACGTCAATTAATCCCAAAACAGTGCAGAAAATTGAGATTGAGTGCAAAAAGTGGAAATTGAGTGCAGAAAGTTGAAATTAAATTTTTGCATGTATATTATTAACAAGTAATCACATGATTTGTCTCGTGCAATTTGGGATAAATCAGCACGAGTAAATTTTTCAAAGACTACAAATTGCACTCGCCCTACGGGCTTGTGCAATTTGGTTAGCCTTTGAAAAATTTACTTGTGCTGATTTATCCCAAATTGCACGAGACAAATCATGTGATTACCTATACAAACTGCACATTTGTAAAACTTACATGCTGAATAGTTGTTAACTTTAGTGGTTTGCTGGCTTAGTGCGGGGCTGCCTCCGTCGAGATTGTTCCTTTCCTTCCTTCTCTGCCACTGCTTCAGCATTTTCCACTCTCCTCTTACTGCCATTCATGCTTTTACTTCCAGAGTAATCTAAACATGTATATAATGCATGTACCAACTCAGTAACCTTTACACTTTTGTAATGAGATAATTGTGCCAAGTGAGTGTTGGTTGAAGAGAAAAAATGCCCGGCATGAATTCTCTCTTTGCAGCTGTTTCAGTGAGATGTGACTGGAGTATGCTTCTTAGGTATAACAATACTAAAACAATTCTTCTTTCCCAGTCACAGTGGCTTTCAATCTTTTCCCTCTCAGACTTGAAAATCTCGGTAAATAGTGGCTTAAGAGATATTAATCTTGCTGTTGCGCAGCTCAGTAAATATTCTGCCACTATTCACCTCATTTTCAAGTCTGATTTAAGAGCACTGTGATTGGGAAACAAGATAATCTGCCTTCTATCAAGCTGCAGAAAATGTTGACAATGTCAACACTCAAAGCAAAGCACTGTATCTCTACAGTGTTGTGCAAAAGTAATGCAAACGAAATTCGTCGAAGTTCGTCTTTTGTTCTCGCGAATTTTCCAGGAAAAGGTGTCGAATTTTCGTAAGATGTTTCGCAGCGTTCTAAGCGAAAAATTCACGATCTATCTCGAAATTCGAAGTAGCGAATTTTCGAGGTAACGAAACGAAAATTTGAGATAGCGAAATTGGAAGCAACGAATTTTCGTGACATGACCCGCTGTAAACAAGCGTATGTAAATAAACTAAACTCATATCGAAAATAGATTCAATCAAACGACAGTTTGATTGGTTATTTGCAGTGATTGCTTCACAAGCACTTCCCCAAACACAGACTCGCAAACCTTGTTTTTTAGAAACTTTGATTTTCAAGCACACTTATCCATCAGTAGAAAAGGGCGTGCGCCAGTTTACATGCCAGCCAAGTCTCTCGACAATGTTTACGGAGGGCAAGCCCGCTAATCTTAAAACAAACAACGCAGAGATAAGACAGAACTTTTGTAGACAAATGTTTTATTTTATTCAACACTACATTTCGTTTTGAAACCAGAACTCGAAAGCTCCCCAATTTATTTTGTGCATGTCTCGATCGGCTCCAGAGTTGAATCGTACAAAACAGTTTTCGGACAGCTTACCTTGTAACCTGAATTCTTGCCTCAAAAGGAAAAAGCTTATTTCAAGCATTTTCTGCTTCCCTATAGACCGTAAGCATCGACCTAGTGGTTCGTATTTATGTCCATCTATGATGCAAGAATATCACTTTATTTGGTGATTTTATTTGGTGATTATTTATTTTATCACTTTATTTGGTGAAGTTATTTGGCCTGCGGTATAGATGTTGCATGATTAGCTATGTCATGTAAAGAGACAGTGAGACTTTTCGCGAGGTTGAGAAGTTTGTTTGGTTGAGCGAGCGAAGGAGCTGCGAGGTTTTATGACGCGTAGTGACCGCACGGGGGTCCCCCTAAGAGGCCGAATTCGTCCTTCATCCAGGAGTTTATGAATAAACAAAGACGAAGTACTTTTGGAGCGGTTTTTATTGAGTTTCGAAAGAAACCTGGCATTTTCTACGGCTTGAGATAGGTTGAGTAGTTTAACTGGTAAGTAATTTGTTTGGTGTTGGTTTTAAGAGACTCAACTGAAAATCGCTCTAGACTTTTGGGGTTTGGTCTTTAGACAAGAAGTAGGCTTGGGGAGTGGAACCAAATTAATAATAGGAAAATTATTCAATAACCTTTTATTCTTTTTCATTTTGTCACAGCTAACTAAAAATTACAACATTACTTCGTAAAACAAAGTCTTATTATTAAGGAATGATGCTGACTATTCGAGACGATCCAGCTACACTAAGCGACTGTTGTCATTTTTTTTCTTAGGTTCTGGCATCTTTTTCCTATGCTGATTTTGCACGCCTCCCACATTTTAGCCATTTCTTCATCATTTCGGCACTGGTGGGAGAATGATCTGATCACCTCAGCTGCAAACAAAATAAAGTGTCTAAGTATTAGCCTACAGAACAGTAAAATTCATTATGAAAATGGCTAACATCGCACAATCTTTAAGTCTGCATGTTTGAATGTTATTTCTATGAAGGAGATAAATTAGTGATCAAACACCTTGAGCAATTTAACCAAGACTTTTTTTCCTTCGAAAGTTTCTTTCTGGCGTGTCGAAGTACATGACTCAGTAAATGAACCATAATGAACGCAATGTAAGAAATTGTCTGAAAGAAAACAGAAGTCGTGGTTTGACACGTGCAGGAGCGTAGCTAGGGGGGGGGGAAGGTCCTGGGGTGCCCGTGACCCCCCCTTGGTAGGCCTTCTTCGTAGAACTTAACTGCTGGCTAGAAGCTATTTTGTAGGCTTGTCCTGCCCACTATACTCTCACTGCTCATCCCAAAACTGTAACATTATGTAAAACATGCACGGCGTGGAGGTCGACATGACAAATTCTGGTGAGTAGCCTCTGTGACCCCCCCCCCCTTTAAAAAATCCTGGCTATGCCCCTGATGTGAACAAATTATAGAGCGATTTCACTCACGTGGCCAGCAGCCATGCAAATTTTTTGGAACAAAAGAAAGTTTTTACATAAGGAAAGAGTTCAACTCCCAGAGGATTAGTTTGGAACACCAACATGGCCGCCGTTTCATTGTTTTGGAACACCAATATGGATGCTGTGACGTCATGTGAAAACGCTCTATAGCACAGCTGATATGCATGTATCTCGACATGCTTGACTTACTTTTTATAGCAGAAATTATCGTTGGATCCAGTGGCGTAAAGTCTTTGGTTCCGTGAACAGTAGACCGCAGCAAGGTTGCTTTAGAAAATAGTTTGTCTGCCAAGCGGAGAGCCATCCCTGATGGTTTTGATGCTGCTTTGACAAAAATGTAGTCATTTCTTCCTAGTCGTACGTTTCCACATCCACCAACGTCAACCGTATCTACATGAATGATAAAAAAATCAACATAACATCAACATCGACAGTACATATCATCTTGAACTTCTTAAAGGTAAATTAACCCCAAATAACCGGGAAAGCCAACACATGGGAAGTATCAATGATAGCCTGGGAGTGTTTGTGTCATCAAGTGTCCAAATTAAATAGGAGCTACACTGTATGTGTTCTGACCTGAATAATGGTTAAAGCCGCGAAACGTCTTCCACAGAAACATTTGACACTTTCATTGAAACACTGGCAATTTTACTTTTTAATGCTTTATCGTTGGTATTATCACGACGCATCAACACAGGCATATGGTACCTTTGATAGCCAAAGAAAGTTAATAAAATACCTGTCAACTCAGTTTTAAGCAACATGTCCACATCTGCCAGTGGTGTCCTCTGTAGTGACTGGCCCTGAACTGAGTACTCTGCATTTCCCTGCACTGACTGGACCTCAACTGGGCACTCCACAGACTGGCTTAATCGGGGATCAGGTGTTGAAAACCGCAACGGAGGGGCACACTGCGAGGTTTGATGCTGCAGTGAAGTTGCCGGAAAAGATGTCATCAGGTTGAGGATCTTGTCAAGCTTGGCTTCCTGCCTCGCGAAGGAACACTCGAGCCGTTCCAGGACTGTTCGTGTAAGGCGAAGCTCTGTGGCTGCATCATTTCCTTGGCATCCCTGAAGTAAATAAACTCATTGTAAGGGTATAATTAACAACTATTCACCTCAGTGTCGGTGGCTAGTGGTGGATATTTACCGAGTCGCGAAGCGGCGAGGTAAATATCCACCACTAGCCACCGACACTGAGGTAAATAGTTGTTTTAGTATATACTAAAACAGTGAGATAAGTGTACACAAAAAAAGAAAAGGGCTTGGAAAATGAAGGACTTCCCAAATGACAATCCAACGCAGCGCCTATCGCAGTTAGGGATTTTTTGGGTCATCCTCGGTGTAAAAACCTGTGACGTTTTTCTTTGTTATTTCACTATTATTTTCCTAGTCTCTATTGTTTTGTCTCCTTTGTTTCCTTTGTTCTACGTCATTCGTGAGCGTAACAGGTTTTTACACCGAGGATGAGCCGATTTTTGTTGTAATTATCGCCGTACGTCTCGTTTTCTCGCTGAGAGAAAAAAATTTGTTTAGTTCTAGTGGCGACATTTTATTAAATGGAATTGCAAACCCTTTCTGTATTTGAAAGCATTCTGTAAAAAATATAATTCAACTTTGGTTCTCAAGTAAACAAGCGACATCAAATTTGGTTATGCAAGATAAATTTGCATTTGTAAACAAAACCTTTCTCGTTGCTTTTTACCGCTAAACTCCGGGTTAAAAACATAAGCCATTACCTCTGAACACGGCCAAGCCAAATTTAGTCGCTTTCTTGGAGTTTTCAGGGACTGCTTCGTTGTTAATTTGGATGATTTCTTCGCTTGTCATACATACAAACCGGGCCGCCATGTTCGCGCGGCAGAGCGAAAAATTCGCAAGTTGCTTGGAGGTAAACAGCACAGGATATTCGGAGTTTGACTAGCCAATCAGAGGGCACCTTCAACGCTTGAAATTCGTGGTTTGTTTACAAATACACGCACTTGCTGGCTGTAAAATGAACGAGAAATTGTCAATACTGCACTCAGCTTCGCTTCGTGCAGTATTGACAATTTCTCGTTCATTTTACAGCCAGCGCGTGCGTGTATTTGTAAACAAACCACTCATTTCAGTCTCTAACCCGTAATTAGATACATTTTACAAATCAGTTTAAAGTATGTCAATAGTCTTAAGACGTAAAGAGAATTTCCTTTCGCTGTTAATATTGATGAATAAGTAGTAAGTCTACATTTCAGATCCATACATTGTTATCAAACGACATTTCATAAGATTACGATAAGTTTTTCTGATAATGGTAGGGAATATTTCTCCTTTGTAACAGCTTTCTATAGGATATGAAGTTTAATTCCCTGCAGTTAATATTTCACAAAGCAATATTACGATTCTCTGCTTACCTCTGTTACATTATCTATACTCTGCATTGCTCTGCTTATGATATTTTGAAAATCTATCTCTCCACCGTCAGAGTAATCTCCGGGATCAGCTGTAGGTGGAGGCGATGTTTCTCTTACAGGCTTGACAGACTGACGTGGAAGCTGATAAATCAGTGCCAACAACGGTGTATCATCCTCTGAATTGAAACTGTCATCAGACGACCTTACAACGTGTCGCTCTTTGGCTGGTAACGCAATATCCAAAATCTGCGGAATTCAACGATTGTTAGAAGTCTACAACGCAAAAATCACAAGCTCTACATCCCACGATTTGATTACATTTTTCTGTCCTTTAATTTTGATGTTAATAATCTTAAACTACGCAAATCTCATTTTTCGAACAAACCGGTTTACGGTCACTTCGCACCACGGTCATTTCACTCCCAGTCACTTCGCACCAAACCAAAGTCAGATCGTTCCACGGAATGGTCACTTCGCTCCATATCACAGTCACTTCGTTCAAAGTCATAATCCGATCGCTTCATGTTTTGCTACATTTCAAATCACGGGTATGTGTAAGAAGGCTGAAAAGAGAGACATCACTATCACTTCAGACTGAGCGGTTCGAGGATAATGTGGATGAAGACCTAGTTCAATCTTGACTGCGTCACGATAATCGTTTTGATCATTGTTTGGCGGCGGGCACTTCGTTTCGCCTCTGACCGTGGTGCGAAATGACCGGATACCGTGACTGAGTTTACGGTCATTTCGCACCACGGTCATTTCGCTCCCAGTCACTTCGCACCAAACAAGAGTCATTTCGTTCCACGGAATGGTCACTTCGCACCATATCACAGTCACTTCGCTCCATATTAGAGTCGATGAAATCTGAGTTCGTTCGGCGTTCGATGTTTACATGCAATCGAGTGGTGAAAAAGACAAAACGAAATCCGTGCCGGTAAACAAGGATCAAAATCTCAAGAACATGAATTACAGATCAGGAATTCTGAGTTCGTTCGGCGTTCGATGTTTTCATGCAATCGCAAGCAAGTAACGCTAGATTTTGAGAAGGCCGTTTGGGCAGCCGTCCGAAAAGAACTTCCACAGGCTACGATACAGGGGTGTAAAAAACATCGAACGCCGAACGAACTCAGAATTCCTGATCTGTAATTCATGTTCTTGAGATTTTGATCCTTGTTTACCGGCACGGATTTCGTTTTGTCTTTTTCACCACTCGATTGCATGTAAACATCGAACGCCGAACGAACTCAGAATTTCCTGATCTGTAATTCATGTTCTTGAGATTTTGATCCTTGTTTACCGGCACGGATTTCGTTTTGTCTTTTTCACCACTCGATTGCATGTAAACATCGAACGCCGAACGAACTCAGAATTCATCGACTCTAATATGGAGCGAAGTGACTGTGATATGGTGCGAAGTGACCATTCCGTGGAACGAAATGACTCTTGTTTGGTGCGAAGTGACTGGGAGCGAAATGACCGTGGTGCGAAATGACCGGATACCCCGTGACTATTTATAAACAAACAGTTTTACACACCTGTTCATTCCGTTTCTCGTTGCCCGTCTTTGCTTTTGTTACTTTTTTCTTTGCAGGGGATGATTCTGGGATCTGTTGATTAAGAGCAACAGGGGGTTAACTTCTTTCGGGAAAACAGTCAATTTCAAATTCACTCTTGTTGAAGGAGTTTAATCTAAAACAAATACTTACCGGTTTTCGCTTCACTTTCGCCTGACGCTGTAGGGTCCAGCCATGTTTCTTGCGAGATCTTCTCACTGTGGACGAACTCACTGTAATGCCACGCTTCGCCAGGTTCTTCTGGATCTGAGCACTCGTCGTTTCATCATTGCTTCGCATTTGCTGATCTATAAAAGCGTTTGCCTCTATTGATAACTTGGTCGGTCTTCCAGAACGTGGTAGATTTGCCACAGAGCCGGTGAGTCGAAGCTTTTTGATAATTCTGCCTACACTGGCGAAGCTGACGAGTAAACCTTCCCCTTTTAACAATTTAAATATCTCGGCTGGGTGGAGACCTTGCTTGTCAAGAAGCTCGATTCGTGTTCGCGTGTAATTGGTAACTTTTGGCATGATTACTACAAGAGTTTCAACAGGAATGATTGTGCAATGCGTGACAGCACTATTGGACGCAAGCGGTTGTTATGGTGATACAAAAATAAGGTCGCGCAGAGACTGGGTTACGAAAACATGGCGTGTGTCGGCGTGTCAACTTTGTACCCTCCACCATGAGCCAAAACACGAAAGACGAATAATTGTGTAAGGGCTTCGATGCTTTTAACGTGAACTTAACAGTATTAGGAACCTTTGAAGTATATCCAGGTAAGTCTTATAGAACTGTTATGAAAACGGTCGAGCGTTTGTAGTAAAGCTTACGCATTGTACGGGTGTGCAAACAATTGAAATGACAGCAAAAAAATCATCGCAGCAAATTCGAACTTTGCAAATTATCGTGCAGAAAATGCTCGGGAATGTTCAAGCAGAGGAAATGAAAAACGAAATTTCGCGCAAGTGTTCGAAGTCATTTATCGAACATAGCGAATTTTCGCTCGAAAATTCGAAGTCAATTTTCGTTCCGCGCGAATTATCTTTTGAAAACAGTAAGTGTCGCGAATTATCGTGACGTTTCCTCTAAAATTCGCTTCCATCGAAAATTCGATATTTTTTCGTTAAAAAGCCAAGAAAAGCCGCGAATTTCGGCGAAAGACGTTTGCATTACTTTTGCAAAATACTGTAAATGGAGAAATAAAGAAAGTACCTACAGTCAACCTCTAGAAAATATGTTGACAGATTTTTTTCTTAGGATATATATAGCAACACTAAACATACGGTAACAGCTGGGAAGCTGTTTTCATAGTAACAATATTTACAATTTTTTGGGCTGGTTTGTGCAGCAAAATCTTAACACAACATTTCATAGACTCCCACTGAAAAACGGATTTCCAGGTAAATAAAGTTATTGGGACTTTTGAGAAATGGACCCCATGGCCTAATTGCAGACTTTTGTGTGTTTCAGTTTCCCACTTACACAGCACCGGTTTCTGTACAACGTAACTTCTTCTTGCAGACCTACTTGATTTGAAATCTAACATGCAGTGATATTCTAATCACATGAATATGGGTGAGATGGCATAAACAGAAAACAAACCCTTTTAGTGAGGTGTGAAATAAATGCAATGGCAGATTTTGCAACGGCTTTCAAAAATTTTTTTCTCCACTTTAGCAAATGTGGAGGCCCTGTTAGGGGGTTCTTTATGTCGCCCGTCTGAGTTTCAAACCTTTCCACGTCGCAATTTCGGAAGGTCGCAGGTCGCTGTCGTAATTTCGCGTGAGCGGCTCGTCGTTCGTCGTCATTTCAGCTCCTTCATGTCGCCGTTTCAAGGCCATGTCGCTTGTCGGAATTTACCCCTAACAGGGCCTCAATGTGCTTACCGGTAGTGTTTTTTGCCAATTTTGCCATTTCTGCTACTGCACACATTTCCAGCCATACATGTGTCTTGGCAAAGTTTTTACTTACATCTCTCATCATGATTCATGCCATGATCCACATCACCATTTCCAACTGCTCTCCCAGCCTTAGTCTCCATATGGGTGTTGTCTGCTGACTTCCCTGTTGTCTTGGGAATCTCTCTTGTGTCTTCCACTTCACGGCTTTGCCCAGTAAGCACACGAATAATGAGCCAGATAATAAATTGGAACCACCAGAGATTCATAAAGAAGAGGATCCATAACATTGCATTGAAGAAAAAATAAAAAGGAGCTGTTGGAACATATTGACGGGCATCACAACCAGTGGAATAAAGAACTTTGAGTGGGTACAAGTAAAGACGGCAAAAAAACCTGCAAAGAGAATAATAATAGTAATAATTATAATAATAATAATAATACCTCTTATTAATCGAGTTCGAGGTCCGTACTGTAAAATACGGACCAAGTTTTTTCCCGTCGATTTATGGCTCAAGCGCGAAGCGCGCGGGCCATAAATCGACGGGAAAAAACGAGGATCCATATTTTACAGTACGGACCGAGAAAACGAGGTTAATAAGATATTTATTATATCTCTGGAGTCATTTTGGCGACCAAAACAAACTTTAGCGGGCCGTACAGTGAAGTACGGCCCACTCGGCCCGCTAAATTGACCAATCACAGTGCGCGTACTAACTGAGAGATATAATAACAACAGTCTATTGCACATTTTTGTATTTCAACAATCAATTGCAATATACTCACAAGTTTACATTAGGATATTATTTAACAATTATTCACCTCAGGCTCAGTGATTATCAGTGAATATTCACCGAAACGAAGTCAGGGTGTATATTCACTGACAATCACTGAGTCTGAGGCGAATAATTGTTTTAGTATAAATACACAGGTGATTATTTCCAAAAAAGAAAAAAAAGCATTGTAAAACACAAAAACACACACATTGTATGACTGGCCGTCATTTTGTTTGTCAAGGAGATTATCGGCTGATAATCTGAGATAGCAAACCAATCAGAGCACGCAATTTTGTATAATCACCTGAGTATTTATACTAAGTCTAAATAATAATATTTTAAATATATATTAATTACTGATATGATTAAATGTTTTATTTTCTAGCTAAAGTTGAGCATTAAGTACTCTAGTTCATCAAATTGATATGCAACAAATTCTCCAAACAGACACATACTGCAAGGAAGTGTAATGCTCTCTCTTAGGAGAATCAATACCTAGTTCAGATCTTGATGAGTACTGTACTGTAATAATAATAATAATAATAATAATAATAATAATAATAATAATAATAATAATAATAACAATAATAATAATATTAATAATAACACTATTACTAATACTACAACTAGTAATAAATACATATGAATATGATACAATGTGCTTAACAGCCAACATAAAAATAAATCTAACAATACAGGTAAAATATGAAACAAATTATACCAAGCAAGAATTTACAATTTGACTACCCGGTAATGATGTTGACCAAGGAAACAGTTTTCTTAAAACATATTATAAAAGTTTAAAACAATAAAAGCATTTGACTTTACTGTGAAAAACTGAGTAAGTTGTGACATGAAAATGCCTGCTTAAAACGTTAGGTTTCAAGAAGAGTGGTAAAAGAATTAAGATTAGGTACTGCTTTTTTATTTGACGGCAAAATGTTGTAAAGTTTGGGGAGAGATACGATAAATGACCTATCAACAAGAATTTTCTTAGGCATATACCTGGGTGGCACTAATAATACTGAAATTCAGACTGTGAAGTGAAGGTTACCACTTGCCAAGTCTTATACATAAGCGCAGGTTATTGCATCTGTGATTCCCATCAATATATGATTGGAATCCCATGCCCAACTCCCAGAAAAAAAAAGTTTGATATGGGAGGCTGCATAGAATTTCTCACAGCTGAATAAGCCTGATCTAGTTAGCGCTTCCCGTGCATACTGGTAAACAATATTTCAATATCAAAATATGTACTGGTTGGTATATTGGATCTATTTAATAATAGTTATTTATTTATCCAGGGGCATCCAATTTAACAGAGCTAGTTTAAATGGAGCCCTGATACAACAAAGGCCAGACCACAACATCGGGAACTATGTCCCCTACTCTTTACGATCAGTGTGTGGGTTCTTAAACGTCCCACTAAGTTATCATGAACAAGGGTTAATTGTGAGACGGGACCTGCAGTTTATCGTCCTTATACTAGAAGACTAGAAAGTCTAACCATCTGCAGATCTCATTACAAAGGCAACACTTTCTCCTCAGTTTATCTTAAGACCCTGAGTGTTGGTTCAGCTGGGGTTTGAACCTGCGACCTCCTGCACTTTAATCTGGTGCTCTACCAACTGAGCTAACCGATCCGCTGACTGACAGGGAATGATGGATGGGAATATATTTGGTTCAAAGGTATCCAGGTATAATGTTGGACGAATCTCACTGAGTTCGGTCCATGAATCACGACCAAGAGGGAAGTACCGGGTATGTTCTTGCCCGTCAGCCTAGCTTACATAGCTAAGTCAATTTAAGCATTTTATCATATACCATATGGATGTCATTCTTTTGGTATTTTCCAAAGGGTGCATCTAGCATTGTGATACACAGAGTTCTGTGGCTCTTTGCAGCCCTGCTAGTGTCACGGCATATGGCCCTCATACAGGGATTTTTATGGTTTCTTAATAGAAGAGTGCTATTAAACCAAAACTTACCATGATGATGCAAAAGAGAGAAATCCCACATTGCTGAGTATGTCAGGTATTTTGTGGTATTTCCCTCCACGAGACTTAAAACATATGCAAATCTTAGTGAGTTCCAGAATAATATCACAGTTGTCATGGAGGAACAGCACCAAGACACCAATTCTGTGGTACCTGGCACAAATAAAAGCAAAATGACGAAAATAATAGTTTTGAATCCACTAAAAAAGATGGTACAAGGCAGGTAACATGCCGGATTGTCAAAATAATCTACACAGAGAACAACGTGTGCTTTCCTAAATTGAGATCAACCCACAACAGAACATTGTACCCATTAAAAAATTCTGAGGATTTGCATGTATGTAGATCAGCTTTTGGCAAGGTCAACTAACAATCACTACAATTCAACTAACCTCCCAATTGGTAACGAGAAAGTTGAAGGGT
The DNA here is from genome assembly GCA_949710005.1 of Ricordea florida. Taxonomy (NCBI): domain Eukaryota; kingdom Metazoa; phylum Cnidaria; class Anthozoa; order Corallimorpharia; family Ricordeidae; genus Ricordea; species Ricordea florida. Next base: position 5,301,351 of record OX453280.1, read on the forward strand.
CAACTACTATTGAGAAAACTTGGATTTGTTTTTCTTCAAGTTTTCCTGTGACAGTGGCAGAAAACTACATCTATCACAAACCATTACAATACAATGTTGTGAAAGAGATCTCTTGCTGAATAAATAACCCAACATAAACTTAAAACAATATCATCTATAACCATTGATGGATATTGTCTTCTAGAGAGGAGTTACTCTTTTTACAATACTGTAGCTGTCAGGTGACCTCAATCTATTGTTTGGTTGTGGTTTTCACCACACCACAGTCACCCCAACAGGTTAGTACAGTGTACATGTAACATGGATGAAACTGAGGTTAACAGTGAATACCATGCATTTCTATCTATGTTATTTGAAGAATTATATGTCAGATCAGTTCAATAACTTTGCGTTTGTGTCAGGAGATTTATATAGTTTTTATATAGATTTTCGATCGCCCAGGTGTTGCTAGTTCAGAAAACAACTCTTGTTGACAGTGACTGGCATTTCAACAACCTTAGTGGAAGTCATTTTCAGAGTCAAGTCATCTATGTGTTGTCAGGTTGTGGAATGCATGTCTCTGTTCAAAGTTGTAATTGGGTATTTAAGCCATGATGTTATTGGCTGTTTTCCAGTGAGGCTATGGTGGTATTAGCTGTAAAGATGTAAGTTGTTATTGCGCTTGACTCTGATGATGACTTCTAAGCACTCAAGTTGTCAAAATGCATGTCGACCTCATTGACAACAGTTCTTTTAAGAACTACTTACAACTGGACAATCAAACTCAAGATGAATTTAAACCAATTACAGAGAAATTTTAGATTGATCACTTTTTTGGGGAAAAGAGTTATCAGTAAGCACTCCCTGAGACTATTTACCAGTCGGTGTAAACTTTGGTCTCACCTGGTTGCAAAAGAGAAAAGAATCAGTGAATTAGTCAGAACATGATGAAGAAGCATCAGATAAGAGTCTCTTCTCCACAGATCCATAAAAAAAGTTGCATAAATGGAGTGAAAGTAGAATCCAGCTTCCATCATGTACAGCCAATATATATTTGAAGAAACAGGCATTCCTTTGTACCAACCTGTAACACAAAGAGGTCAGTAACAGATGTGTTATATAAAGAATAAAGTACCAAAGTTTTCTACTGTACTAGATATCAAGGTAAAGCGGCACATAAGGCCAATGACGTCCACACGGCCCAATTACGTACATTAATTATCATAGTTTCTGGATTATAATCATCTGCTAAAGAGTGTTGCAGTGTTTTCATTTTTATAGCAAGAAGCAGAATTAAGCGAAGAAGTAGCTGACTTGGCAATGCACCACAGACCAGTGCAATGCCCTATCATCACATACATGTAACGTTCTACAGATTAAAATAAAATATCTAAAAATTGTTTTAAAAGTACATACTGCACCAACACAAACATGATACTATTTTTTGCACTTAGCATCAGGCATTGGCAACTATTGATTTATCTATTTATTTTTTGCCATACATAGAGATGAAAATAAAAGAAAAATATAATTAATGCATGGAGTAGATGACATACTACTTATTCACTGAGAGTGAGGTCATTACGGGGAAATCTCAGACCAAGGCCTTGATGTATTGACCAAGCGATATCGAGGTCAATACAGTCAAGGCAGAGGTATGAGATTTCCTTGTAATGACTGAGCACACAAAGTTAATAAGTTATTAATTATATGGTCTTTTTGTCACTGGAAAAAGGAAAACAGAAGGGTTTTTCAATAATTATCTGCTTGCGTGCACAAGAGGTCATGTTCACTGAACCGAAACACACATGACTGCATGTGTGATTGAAGCAAGAAGAGAAAAAAAACAGTTTCTTTGAAAATAAGACAACTTTTGTTGATATTAAAGGAAAAAAACCTTGCCTGCTCAGCAGTCAATCAGAACGCAAATACTATTGTAACCATATAATAAATAATAATATTAGTACTGATAATTAAATAGAGAAAGTACAATTAACCAACCAATCTTGACTATACCATAACTATAACTATCAATTTAGTAAAAAAACTGTGAAAATGTCTTTTAAAACAAGCAAAAAGTTCCGACTGTCTTATTTCATTTGGCAAGGAATTCCAAATTTTTGGTCAAGGGAAAGTACTGAGAAATATTCAGTATTTTGTCAGCATTGATGAGATCAGTACCTCTTCTCGTACTATAAGAGTGCACCAGGTTATAAGTGACAAACAGATTATGAAAGGATAGTGGATGAATGCAGTTGTGATAGAACATAAATGATGCAGTATAAAAAGAATAAATCTAAATAAAATATAACAGTAGAAAAATAGACAAAAATGTATAAAAAACCAGTGCTCCAGGCTACGTTTTATGTAAGTTGCCTTTTGGTGACCTTCACTTCTAAAATGGTTGCCAAGGAAACATTCTTGGTTGCCATTTTTTTTTGAGAACAGTTTTAATTTTTTATACACATTGTGCAATATGTTAAATGAAAATTGACCATATTGTGGCATACATTCCATCTATAAGGATATTTCTGATTGAACTTGTTGAATTTACAAAATGAGGAGTGGTCTATAGGGATAGTCCATGGACCGGGTCAACAGGGGTGTCCCATGTTCTGTATTTGTCCCTGGTAACATGTCGAAATGATGCTCACCCAACAGGCGGTGAGTAATATTTGTAGTCTGCTAGTCCCAGTTTTCCCTCTTCCTCTGTATCAAACTGGCTGCTTTGTGAGCGAATAGCTTGGCAAAAAACAATGTTTTAATAGTCTTTAATAAAGAGCCAGAAATTATGAAAGAAGAAGACACTAAACAAGTTTTTGGAAGTAAGGTCTTATTATGTCTGAATATCAAAACAAATCACTTTACCTTCTGTAAATAATTGTTTAATAATAATAATAAGGTAAAATGATTTTATTATATATAGAATTGATACATCATTTGATATGATTGCATGACAACTGACCTTTCCAACATAAACTGGTATCTTCAAAGAAATTAATGTCTCCGTTAAACAGAATATAAGAGCAATATCCAAACGCTGAAGAGTAGAAAAGAACCTTGAATGCACTTTCAGGGAACTTCTGTTGGTCTTTCTCAGTGAACTCAAACCATCTTGCCAGAGGCTTGCAAAAGAATAAAATAGTCAATTAACTAATCATTGGTGTTCAAGAGAAATCCCTATCATTAATTGCAGTTGCAAGATTAAAAATGTGTAATTGCCACCCTCCCCTCCCCCAAAAAAAATAATGTTGGGAGGGGGTAGATGATTCAACATGGTTTGGGTGGTTTGAGGTGGGGACTTCTCAGCTGAAAAATTCTGGGGAGGGAGGAGTAGGGAGGATTATAAGAGGCCACCAGTCACATCCCAACTATTTAATTAAAAATGGCTTCTTTTCATGTTAGAAATAATGTTCATTTCTACAATTGTGTTCACAGGTAGTTTTATAACAGATGAAACATGTTCATGTTGCTCTCAAATGTGCTACAAAACATTGCTGATCTTCTGGCTGTACCAGTCTTCCTGTGCATAATTTAAGTGGCTATTATTTATGTTGTGGTCTATTTTTATCCTCGGTTCAAATTTTACTTTCCTTTGTTTCAAACCATTATCACTGAATTACCATAACCACAACAAAAGAAAACCAAATTTGAACCACGGATAAAACTGAACCAAACTACATACACATGTAAACAACAGGGAAATACCAGGTGGGGTTTCCCACAAAAACATTTTTTCACACCTGAAACTGTTGCTATGGTTACATGATAAATTGCATCTTAAAACTACCAAAAGTATTTTGATGAGAAAGTTGCCTATTTCATAGGCGTTTTATATCATAAAAAGGACATTGCATAGTAGCTTGGAGATGTTACAGGTTAAATTTTATTTCAGATTAAATTTGATTTAAGCTAGGTTGGTTTGTAATTTATGTCTGGTATTCATTATCATAAATATAGACAAAGAAATTACAAACCAACCTAGGTTAAATCAAATTTAATCTGAAGTCACATCTAACCTGTAACAGACATACAAAATTCCTCTTCTCTAGTTGAAAAACATTTTACCCAATATGCCCTCAACTGAAATACTTTCCAACACTCAAAGAGAGACTTTATATCTCTGAGCAGTAGTACAATAAGCTCTATTTACTCAGCTGGTAATGAGAAATTAACCTCCACAATAATACATAAATAGTCTGTGCAGCAAATTTTTGGCTCATAATGAAAAATCCTTCACAGAAACATCAGCTAATGGCTTTCACTGACTTTTTCCAGGGGTGGATCTGAAGACATACGTTTCTTTTAATCTGCTATGAGAGCTTGCCTTTCTAATACAATGGAGGACAAAGTGTATACAACTATAGCATAAATTGCCTTTGTTTGGATCAAAAGCAACTGCAGAGGAATCGATCTGCCCTGAAAGATAGTTATTCTAAGGGTTCAAATGTTGAATGTTACAACTTATACGGCGACGAAATAAGGTAGAGGGGTGGGGAGGGTAAGGGCTTCAAATCCAAAGTCCTGCTGTGATCCTGTCACTGACGTATCTTCTAGAGTCCCGTAATTAGCATATTTTCCTCCTGTATGTGCATAAAAATCACAACTTGGATGGTCTAGAATAGTGATAGTTTCCGCAAAACCTAAACAGTAGTGTAACCAAGCACTTGATACATTAATGACAAATTTTATACAACAATGCACAAACAGTTTGCCTCACTCAAATATTTTTTTCTTTTTTAAAGTAACAGAAGAGTAATTACCAACTGAGAAACAACACGCAAAAGAACACGCTCCAGTCTGCTCAAGAGTAAAACACTTCGAATTCCCACAGACACCATAAAATAAACAGTTGATGGTAATAAATGATTTGCCAAATATTTAAATGATCTTAGAGAGCGATTAAAGTGGATAAATTAGATTTAGAAGAGGAACTTCAAAAAAAAGCAAAGGCGGCGTGGAATAATAGCGATGTATACATTGCACCTTACATCTTGAGCAACATACTTGGACATTGTTTTTGTCGCGAGGGGATGAAGAGAAAACATCTGTACATAAATTGACAATCTATAACTCCACCAAAAATTGCCTCACGCTAGAGGTAAATGTGCAGTACAATAGAATAAGTGCTTGGCATATGACTGTTGGCAAATTTGTCCGCGCGTTTTACACAAATCCGGCGTGATTTACATGAGAGATTAAGTCAGATCAAAGGAACTTTGCCCTTTCAGAGCACAGTGGCGGAGGCACCTTTTTTTATACACACATGTAGACAAATCTAAGGCTTCAAAAATTAATTCAACACTGACGTAAAAACCTCAAGAAACTGTGTTTGGCGTTTGATTCATTGTAACGAATGTGTGACAGGCATTAACAGGTAAAAATAAATTGATCGGCTGAATAGAGCGCAGGACTTCGATAGGCACACCTCAAAGTTTGCTGTACAAAAATGCAACGCTTAAACATATAATTCTCACTCTCGACCAGCGTGTGACGTATCTTAAGCAAAAGCTAACATTTGGACAGCTCATGAGGTGAACATTATCCTGTAATACTTACCTTGGACAACACTAATGTCAACATATAGCGTAGGATTGTGAACACGACTCCGAGGACAAGGCAAAGAGTTATGTCCCACGCTGAAATGAAGCCATAATTATATATCTCCTTGAAGAAGTCGCTCAAGAAAGAGCTTGTAGGACCACGGTCTCTCCATTCTATCTGACAAGACTCCCAAATTTTGTCATAAACCTGGAAGTACCCCACCGCCATTTTGGTGTCCTTCAAGACAAAAGAACTATGGTGTTATTGGGGAGGAGAGGGATGGGAGAATATAAGCGGATGCTTTCTCATAGTCCCACCCAGGTTTTATTGCAATATTGTCCTAGTACCCAGACTTCCTAAAACAAATAAAAGAAGAGATCTTCACCCCATGCTTAGTAGAAGGTTGCGTAAAGGTACAGTCGAGCATATCGTACTAAGACTTAATATTTTCCTGCAAATTGTAAATGGCCACAAGCAAGTACTTCACTGGTCTGTATCAAGCCAGTTCTAGGAGTTTTAGCACGTCAGCACTGAGACAAGTGAACCGATCGTATCAGTTTGTAGTCGCTGGTGGTGGGTCCGGTGGTCTTTCCATCGCTTCAACTTTATGTCGGAGATATCCCGCAGCAACTGCAATAATCGAACCGTCAGAGGTAAACAGCAGTTTTGCTTAGTGTTTGTTGCTTTTTATGTCGAGTAAGAACCTGCAGAATTGAATTCTCACAAAAACGTGCAGTTGGTCCTGTAATTCAAATTTTGTGCCTCTCTTTTTTCTACTCATCATTTTTTCGGTTTATTGTTCTCGAGTCACATTTGAGTGACCTCTCGCGTGCCCTCTCGCGGGCATTGACGTATAACCATCGCTAACAGTAGACTTTCCAGGAAGTTTTTACCACTTGCACACTGCCACGTAAGGCTTTTGAGGCGTTGTAGCGTCTAATAAATGGTTCGATCCCTAAAACATGCACGCAAGCAGACCCGTATAGTATAATTTATTGCAAAATATTTCTTCGAGGACACCCTGCGGATTCAACCGTACTGACTCATTTCCTTTTGTTGCTATAGTTATTATTAAGAGAATTTGGAAATCGCTCGGTAATTTTAATGGGGTTATTAAGTTTATATTTTTATCTTGTAGGGCTAGCCTGAGCTTCATTTTAAAAAGTGAATATTGGCGAATTTATTTTTTGCAAAATCTCTGACCGAATAAAAAGAAAGACAACTTGTTGGCAATGTTCTATTTGGAAAACCGAACAAGCAAAAGTTAACCCTTTACACCCTAAGAGTGACTTTATAGATTTTACTCTGGCTAACACCAGACGATTTTACTCTTCACAGGGAGACCCCTTTGGGCTTAAAGGGTTAAAAAACAAGTATGGCTCTGCATGCACGAAATTGTCGTATGATGTAGATATTTGCATTTTTTTTAAGGCGGGTGTTAGAACTCCTCACCTACAGCACTTGTGTGACTGTGTAGTTATTCAATAAACCGCAGTTTCTATGGGTTTACTGGCGTGATAAACCACGCAGGATGTTGAAAGAACATGAGAAGAGCTTGTAAATCCCGAGACCTTTCGAGTGTTCTTCCAACATCCCAAAAGGTTTATTACCCCGGTAAACCCATAGAATCTGCAGTTTATTGCTTTTATAAACTAATTTAAAAAAGAACAGGCAAGCATTGCATGCATGTGGCTACTGAATTTATTAAGTTTATTTGGACCTTTTTCCCATACCTATCGCCTTTCCTCAATTTCATTACTTTTACATATTCTCTTCTGAGTTTAAAAATAAATTGTTATTAAAGTTACAATGCATGAACTCTGGTGTCTTTCCTCAACTGCAAACGTGACGATGTCGGTGTGTGGGGCAAATAGACCTTGGACCTTCCAGATATTTCCCTCAATTCTTCACAGTACGCAAATTGTATTGTGCATTCGGATTGGCTAAATACTAGGCACGTGCTGATTGCCTCCTTCACTCACTCAATCATTCGTGTTTTCTTCGACATGTTGGCTCCTGCATTATTTCATATCCAGTAGCCAAAATAAATGTTTTTCTCTATGGGTTTACTGCACAATAACCCATAGGTTTGCGACCAATCAGCTTGCATGTAGTATCTGAGTTATTTTATAAGTGTAAATAACATTAAGTTTGTGGTAGTTATGATTCCTAAGATTGCCTATGAATTAACAATTATAATCATAACTATAACAAAATTCTCAAATCTGATTGGCTATCAACTGCCCTGATTTCAGCCTTAATAGGACAGTCAAATAGGACAAGACGCGTCATGCCTGAGTAATTGGACAGTACGCGCCATCACGCGCGCGCTTAAATGGCTTTTTTTTTTACTTCTGGTATAAAAAATCTTGGAATTTCATGTGTTTTGATTAAAAGAAAGAAGTTTATTCATCACAAATTTTGTTAAAGTTATGATTAATTGGTAATAAGACTTTGTGTCGTCCAATTCGGTCTGTAATCATACTTGTGATTAAACAAATCGGACTCCCGCTACGCGGTCGTCCGATTTTGTTAATCACTCGTATGATTACAGACCGAATTGGACTCCACTCAGTCCTATTACCATTACTTATTATATAGACACCGATGAAATACCAGGATTTTTCCAGTGACGAAAATTTGGTATCCAGTGAAGATACAATTTTTATCTTTCACATGTGAAGATATCACGGTTGTCATGACTACTTCAGGCTCAGCCAATAGGAAATCACCATCACAGCATCATATTTCATCGGTATCTATATAATAAACAGAATATTACATGGCCGCTTGGAGATACGAAATTTCTCTTCGAGTGTTGAAAAATATTTCACTCGTTCGCTGCGCTCACTCGTGAAATATTTTTCAACACTCGAAGAGAAATTTCGTATCTCCGCGCGGCCATGTAATAAATTATCCTCTATTTCTCTGAAATCGAGGGCAATTATTATTATAGTGGCAGAACATTCGTAAAGTCACCAAGATTGAGGAGAATATTTTTTTCTTAGTATATAACAATGAAGCGACCTTAATGACCTCTAGGAAATAGCTGTACTTGAAAGCAAGAATTGACTCTGGCCATTTTTTTGTTTTTCTTTCCACTTGCACTCAGGTTACCCCAGAATCCCCAACACTATTCTCCTTAACTTGTCAGAGGTGAAAAGTGTTGAATTTCCCAAGGTAGTGAGCCAATCAGATTTCTTAAAATGACAAGGTTGCTGAGTTAGTATACAGTGAAAAGTGTAACGTTTATGTAATTTTGTCAAACACTAGATTCTGTGCTTCTTCTCATATCTATAACACCTTGAAGAGAGCTGAAAATTTGAGGTGTAATGGAGTAGTTTTGGCAAAATTTGAGGTGTTTGATATGTGATGAAGCACACATTTTGAGTGTTTGATATACATGTACAGTTGCTTCTCAAACAAAATGATTGAGAAGGAGAAATATTAACAGTGCAAAAACAAGCTAAGTTTTTCATCAGATATCCAAACACATCATGGTGCTTGATTTTCTGTGCCTTTCTCTTATGCATTATTGATGAGCTTGATAAATTTAGATGAAAAAATGATTGGATATTATTGAGGTTAAACTTTATTCTCATGTAATTAATGTAATATTACTGATTATTAAATAACCTCAAGATAATAAACTCTTACTTAATGACATTAATTGATCATCGCAGTTATGTACACAACTTAAGCAGTTGTGAAATTGAAGCCCGAAAAAATTTCAGGCCTGAACGGGATTCAAACCCATGACCTTTGCGATACCAGCAGAGAACTGCCGAGTAATATGTAATGCTGCTTAAGTTGTGTACATAACTGCGATGATCAATTAATGACATTACATAGTACTCCGTAGTTCAAATATAATTATGGTCTTTCATATATTCATTTGCAAAACTCTTACTCTTACTTAGTCCAGAAAATCTTTCTTTGGTTAGAACCACTATTACCAGCCCCTATGGACTTTGGTTGGAGGTGGAATAAATCGACTGGAGGACTCTGTTCGTCCAACAGGTTCTTTAATCCCTGAAGGCTGTACATGGTTACAAACAAAGATTGCTGAGTTTAAACCTGATTCAAATCTTGTGATTACAGAGGCTGGAGATGAGGTACCTGATTGATGTATTATTAGATAAATCTTTGTTTCCTTAGATTGAATCTTAGCATGTACATCTTAGGGTTTAACTTTTTAACTCCATGATTTCAATATGAGTTCTCTTTAGTGTGTGTCATACATATACATTTACATTCCTTAAAATGTTAGTGGAGAGAATTTGGGGATTGCTCAGTGTTTCGTTCTCCTAAAGGCTAATTCACAGCATCTGTTTGCTTTAATTGGGAGGTTGTTTTACTGATGTCGCTTCTTGAATGCCTCATGTGTTTTTATGCTTAGGAAAAATGGTAATAATTAAACAGTTCTTGCTTCATTTAATGCTCTTATATTACTGAAAATTCAACAAAGCTCAAGTGTGCTGATAAATTTCAATTCTGAAGGGTTACATTATATTTTTGTGGGCTCAACTGTAGAATTAACAGGGCCACTTTTTTAGAATTTCTAATTCGAGTGGCTTGGCAGCTCCCTAGTCAAATAATACTTGTTGTAACTGACAAGCCACTGAGCAACTGAAGTATGTTACTTTACTCCTTCAATAAACACCTACCCTGACTGGTGAGCTGCCAAGCCATTGAGCCATATCTTACTCATTCCCTAAACAATGATCATGGCTGATGAGCTGCCTAGCCAAAATTGTTCTAAAAGCACTTTTCGTGGCTGATGAGCTGCCAAGCCAGAAAAATATATGCCTTACTTGTTTTCTTAATTGTTGTGACTGACAGGCTGCCAAGCCACAAAATATATACTGTATACCTTACTTGTTCTCTAAACACTTGTGTGACTGACAAGCCGTCAAGCCACAAAAATATATGCCTTACTCGTTTTCTTAGCACTTGTTGACTGACAAGCTGCTGAGCCACAAAAATATGTACCTTACTCGTTCTATAAACACTTGTCATGACTTTTGAGCTGCCAAGCTGCGCCAAGGCACAGAAATATATATCTTACTGTATGTTTTATATCAAAGTTAACTTGACTGGCCAGTTGCCAAGTCACTTTGCTTAATACAACTCCAAAAGTGGCCGTGCATTAATTTCTAATTAGTTGCTCCTGTTTTTGTTCAGCAAGATCTTCATTAAGTTTTCCTAATACCAACTGGGTGCAGCTGATGATGAAGCATGTCTGTCAAATTAATTATCAATTTATTATTTTTCAGATTAAATACGAGTTTCTCATTGTGTCTGTTGGACTTCAGTTGAGATTTGAAAAGGTAAATGGAAATGATCAAGGCTAACATTTAATTTTAAGTATGCTATTTACAACTTTTTGTATCACTTGAAATTTAAATACGTGTACATGGATTTGTCATAATTATCCATATTTTTGTAAGGCCATATTATATCCTCTATGCTGTTTGCTGTATCAAAGTAAATTGTATTATGCAATGTATCTGCTCTGGCAGCTTAATTTTGTATAATTTCTGGGTTTTTCCTCACAGGTGGATGGTCTTAAGGAAGCTTTAGGAACCCCTGGTGTGGGTTCTAACTACTCCCCCCTGACTGTACAAGATACATGGAAAGCCATACAGAATTTTCAGGGGGGTAATGCTATTTTCACAGTACCAAACACCCCAATCAAGTGCCTAGGTGCACCTCAAAAGATCATGTACTTGGCTGAGGATTACTTCCGGCAGGCAAGTCACGACTAGATAGCTGCAGGGTTTGTGGATCAAATGATTTTTGATTGAGATTCAAGTTAAGTGGTCGTCATCACGCGACATTACAGATTACAGTCAGTAGAACCAGCCAATTATGTATAGTTAATAAGAGTTGTAAGTTTCCTTGGCCAGCTTCAGACATGCCAGGGTTCTCCCAAAAATTTGAAGTAGAGGGAGAATAACTTTGTGTAGGCGGCGGACAATGCCGATAGAAAGATGTAGTGTGGTTATTAATTCATTATTATTTACTTTGAGTAGACAGCGCACCAAGGCCGACTAGACAGCGAATTTCGCTGGTCGCCAGAGCTTACGGAGAACTCTGCATGCACACATGCATGTTACAAACGATAAACGATTTTTATCTGAGATTCAAGTAGACCATTGAATCTTGAACTGGAAAACATAGTCAAATGAGATGAAGTGAAAAAGAAAATTACCAGTAATAACGATTGTTCACCTTTACAGTGTAATTACTATAGATGTACCTTGGCCAATCATAAAGAAGCAGACATTCACGTTAATCAATATCAAGAAAAAAATAGTTGTTAAACAAACAGCAGGAAAATTGAGTTGATTGTTAACTTGGGGATTTTGAGTTGATGTAACATCAAATTCTCAAAACCAACATATAAGGAAGTTTAAGGATTCACTTATAAGAAGTGCTGCTCAAAATCTTGGTGATAAAAAGTTGGGATTGAATGTACCACAAACTTACCTGGAATGTGGGTAATTGTCATACATGTACTGTATGCCCTGCTTCCTTGCCATTGCTATGGAATTGTCACCTTTAAGTGAACTTAAAGTGAATGGTTTAATCACGATAGTTGCTGCTTTTCTCCTCAGAACAATATTCGTGACAAGGCCAATGTCATGTTCAACACTTCCCTGACTAAAATATTTGGTGTGCAGAAATATGCAGATGCATTGTCAAAAATTGTAAAAGATCGCAACATCAAAGTGAACTTCCATAGAAACTTGGTCAAGATCAAACCAGAAACCAAGGAAGCCATTTTTGAAGTTTTAGATGATACCAATCCAGAGAAAGTGTTTGAAACGTACAAGGTACTACCCACATACATAATCATATTAACAACAAAATTACAATCATTGTCTGTAATCATTGCCCCCTTTCTTCCCCTGTCTTATAACTAGCAAGTCATGAAGGCCTATCAGCATCCTTAATAACATTATTAATTTCCAAAGTGAACTGTTGAAAAAATTATTGGTGTTTGATTTTTATTTTTTCAGCTTTGACAGGGATGTAGATACATATTTTAACAGGCAGAAATGTGGACATCATAGGCGGGCCTGATGATACGGAGGCTCATTTTGGAAGTTTAGACTCTCAGAGATGTGTTTTCCTTCATTTTGGGTGCAAGATTGATCCCATTTGGAACTTTTCCCAGTGAATTCGTGATTTGGCATTCATTAGTTTGTAAACATGAAGCAATTAAATACCGCTGATACGACAACAGTTAGTGCCTGAAAATAAAACGCTCAATGCAATCTTTCAAACTCAACAAAATGGAATGCTATGTTCATATCAGTTGAAGTAAAAGAGAAACAAAGGTGTAAGTAGATAAAAAGATTCCTGAAATACCTCTGGAAACATTTAAGAGAGAGAGTACAGTAAGTCCTTTTTGAGGTGCCTACTCGCCTTTACAGAAAGAAAAATCACGCTTACAGCCAGGTAATTTTCCCGGCTTGCGGCTATTATCTACATTCCTGTTTGAAGGTGTCATAGTCTGTGAGAGGTCTTTGTACTTCTGCCCTTTGTAGGTGTACCTGTGTACTGTACACTGCTAAGCTAAAAGGACAAAAAGCTTTTGTATGGCACCATATCAATCAGACAAAACACAGCACCAGATAACAATAATTTTTAATGAAATGGCTCCTGTGCTCCTACCACATTGAATACATTACACTTCAAAGAGAGGAGTAAAAAAAAATGTGACACCAAAAGCATGACATCAGGTAAAAATAATTTTTAAAAAGGCTCTTGCACTAAACTCTGATAGTCTAGTGTATACACTGAGCACTCAAGTGTAAGTAAAAACCCATTTCATGGCCTAAAATTGTTAAGTACAGAAAAAAGTGACATTGTAAAAACGTGCAGTGTTCTCCCAACTTTCTATCATGCCATCTTGCACCATGCTTTGATCAAGTACTGTTGTATCCTAAGCAGGCTACAAATGCTGTATCATGCTCTGCTCGGAAAACATTTGAATTTAGGCAAGGCCACATGACCAATAATCATAGCTCCTATACATTACTTGGCCACACATAGATATTACAAGTTTCGCCGTGCTGGGGAATATTTCATGAGAGAGTGCAGCAAACAAGTACGAATATTTTTAAACATGAAACAGTGATGAACATAAATGCCCTACTTATTATAATGATCAGATATACTGTAGTTGTATATCAGTTGCTAGCAAATCAACAGGAAGGCTATTCCATCGTTGATATCCCACATGCGTGGTAGTGAGTGATATCATTTTTATTGATTTGCTGCCATCACAGACCTGGGAAGCAACACCTATGAAAATTAAGTGTCTCCCTGTGAATGGTTTTAAAAAAGAATATAAACTCTTTCTACTTGATAGTCAGGTATCTTGAACAACTCTAATCTGTCACTTAGTTATACTTATTTAATTATTTAATCTAAATAGTATTATTATTAGTAGTAGTATTAGTAGCACTGTATAACCTCCACCCACTTGTAACCGCCATGTGGTAGTAGCCAACTCGAAAGCTTGGCTCCTTGGCTGCTACACACTCTTTTCCTTTGTTATGTTTAATTCGAGGTATAGTTAGCTCTGTTTTTTTTTCCCTTATTGTTGTTGTATTGTAATTGAATAAGTGTGAATAATTAACAATTATTCGCCGAGGGCGAAGTGATTCTCGGCGAATATTCACCGAGACGAAGTCGAGGTGAATATTCAGCGAGAATCACTGAGCCTGAGGCGAATAATTGTTTTAGTATAAATACACAGATGATTATTTCAAAAAAGAAAAGAAAAGCATTGAACAACATGAAAAAAATTATTTCATCACAAGCGCGCGAACGACTGGGAGCCATTTTGTTCGTCGAGGTGATTATGCGCTGATAATCCAAGATGGCGAACCAATCAGAGCGCGCGATTTTGTATAATCACCTGAGTATTTATACTAAATGAAATTAACTGAACTGAAATTAATACCATTACATTATTTTTATCTAATAAGTTTGTGATGGTTTATGCAATGGTTTGTTATCTCTTGTAGTATGACATGATCCATGTCACCCCACCAATGGGAGCTCCAGACTGTCTCTTGTCCAGCCCTATCTCTGATGCGAACGGCTTTGTTGATGTTGATAAGATCACCATGAGACACAAAAAGTACAACAACATTTTTGCCATTGGAGATTGTGCTAATTCACCCAATGGCAAGACCGCCGCTGCTGTTGCCGGACAAACTGGTGTTGTCAAGGCAAACCTGTTTGCATTGCTTGATGGACATCCAATGCCTGCACAGGTGAGTAACACTGTGTACATGTACAATAGCACGTACAGTGTATGACAGCATTACTGTTATATTATACATGTGATGTATGGTCCCTAGGGAAACAGTTTTGTTTTCCCTCAATCACTCCTGATTTTTCCCTTGACTTCGTCTCAGGAAACATCAGGACTTGAGGGAAAACAAAACTCACTATTTTCTCCAGGGACCATACATTAAGTGCTTTGTTATAATTATATTTAGACTTTCTCGTAAACAATCATATGGCAAAAACATACTGTTTCTGTATTCCTGTGTGTTTTGCACTGATCCCAGGATTTGACTGGCTGTTTGCTCTTTGTTACTGTCGCAGTATGATGGTTACACATCCTGCCCACTGGTCACTGGGTATGGTAAACTCATTCTTGCCGAGTTTGATTACAATGGAAATCCAATGGAGACATTTCCATTTGACCAAGGAAAGGTACAGTAAATGACATATCAGTCGTACTGCCTACTATGCGGTGCTGCAATGCAATCACGTGTATTGCAATAATTGCAATGCATGTAATTGTGTGGCTTAATTGATGAGAAGCATAACTTGTGATGTTACTTGTAGCATATTTTGACAACAAGAATTATTATTATTTATATTAGTACAGATTTGGGTTTTGCTTGATACATGTCCTGTGAATGCACCATTATTGTAATGTGAAATATTAGCAAATCATACAATAATTCCCATCATCCACGGCTTATTAGTCAAAATGTTACATTCAACATGGGATCAGTTCATTACATACATACATTCTTTATTATCTTTCCCCATGGGGGCTTTTCAAAGACAATATGGTACAATACCACAATTAAATACTTATAAACTAAAATTAATAATATTACATTCTAATTTAGATAATCACGAACTCTAAAACTATCATCTTAGTTATTTTAGTTCTTTTCACTTTCATTTTCTGTGTCATACCTGCAAACTAACTGGTGAGATTGTCCTCACAAAAGCTAAGTGTATCTACACTGTGACAATAAACTTGACTTGAAGCATTACAATTATGATGCATTCAATGTAGTCTTCTGGTGTAATAAAATATTGTTACTGTCTCTGTGATTTTTGTGTAGGAACGTTACACCATGTATTACATGAAAAAAGACATTCTACCAGAAGTTTATTGGAATGGTCTAGTGAGGTGAGGATGTTGATTATACACATTTTTTGGTCAGATACCTGATGTCTATGAGTAAAGTAAAGGTGGTAGGATTGGTAGTATAGTCGAATAGGGGTAACATACATGTATAGGCATGTGATGCATTTAATTAAGCACGGATATAGAGTACAGGAATTAGACTGAGTATAATTGTCATTTTTGTTTTGCTATGTGGCTGTTTGCATGAAGGTTTTCCTGAAGGTACTCACCCTCTCACAAGCTCAATTTTTTATTTATTTTTTTTTTTTGGTAGCAACAGGGTTTAATCCCTTCTACCACTGTCGCCTTAGTGCGCATATGTGTGGCTTCAACTTACCCATATTACATTTTGACTATCACAACATCAAATCAGTTGTTGATCCGTAAGCCACTGTCTTTCTTTCTTCAGGGGCTTGTGGCCAGGAGTTAAGCCGCTCAGAAGAACACTTCACTTGGGTCTCAAGAAGTAGTTTGAAGAAACTGATAGCATGTTTGTGCATGTAAAAGAACACAGATATAGTGATACCAACAGGAGAGGTATTTTTTTTAGCAAGCATGTTCTTCAGGATCCAGAACTACAGAAGTATAACCATACTTGTTAAAGGCTTTTTTCCAGATATAATATATGTATAAATGTTGCAACAACTGACTGTGGCGTGCATGCAGTATCAAAGTGAATAAGGTAGACATGTGTATGGCACAGTCATACTGGCCTGATCAAAGCTGATATATCGTGAATTATCCCATGGGTAAGTGAAACAATACTAATGTCATAGACCTTAATGACCTCCCCAATTCAATTTAAATGTTGATTAGTGCATTTTCTTGTAGGATGTTTTATTATAATTTGACAAAGCTTTTTATAGTGTATATGCATGTATGCATCAAATGAGTGCAAATTTGAAAATGTATTGCAATATTTTTATAGAGGTTTCATTCTGGCAATGGTTTACAATCGAGCCAAGTACATAATAATTAAAATTTGACTGTGTTTGCATACTTGGGTAGATATTAACCCTTTAAGCCCCAATATAAATATTCATTTTCTCCTAACTGTTCTCATATATTTGTTATGGTAGTAGTGAGGAGAAGTTGTTTAAATATCAATACAGCTTTGTTTTTGTTGATCATTTTTATTATTCTTATAACCTGAATGGTTGATGAACAGTGAATATTGTAATGAGAAATTGGATGCTGGTCACTACTGAGACTAAAAGGGTTAAAGGAAGGTGAGAAGTATGTCAAGATATTGTTATCATGCATCCACCCTAATAGTAGTTAGTAAACGATTTGGTAAATGTTGTAGCATTGTTTTGAAGTCTGAGTTTGGGTAATTCACTATTGTTCACATCACTAAAATTTGAGTTTTGCAAGCATCTGAGCGCTCATCTAAAATCAAAAAGGAAAAAGAGGCGTTATTTTCGTAATATTCAATTCTTCAGCTTTACAGTGATGTGTAGTTTTGTAGGGTTTCATCTAAAGCAGCGCGAGTGTACAAGGTTTTTTGAAGACACCCGTAACACCTGTCACTAACTTAAAACCCAAATATCTCAAGAACAGTGAAACGTTTTGAGCCCATTCAAATACCAATAGAAAGCCCATTACAAGGATATAGAGCAAAAGCTTTTGATTTACAGGCAAGAACAGTGAAACGTTTTGAGCCCATTCAAATACCAATAGAAAGCCCATTACAAGGATATAGAGCAAAAGCTTTTGATTTACAGGCAAGAACAGTGAAACGTTTTGAGCCCATTCAAATACCAATAGAAAGCCCATTACAAGGATATAGAGCAAAAGCTTTTGATTTACAGGCAAGAACAGTGAAACGTTTTGAGCCCATTCAAATACCAATAGAAAGCCCATTACAAGGATATAGAGCAAAAGCTTTTGATTTACAGGCAAGAACAGTGAAACGTTTTGAGCCCATTCAAATACCAATAGAAAGCCCATTACAAGGATATAGAGCAAAAGCTTTTGATTTACAGGCAAGAACAGTGAAACGTTTTGAGCCCATTCAAATACCAATAGAAAGCCCATTACAAGGATATAGAGCAAAAGCTTTTGATTTACAGGCAAGAACAGTGGAAAAGTTTGGCTCAAAGCCGCGTGTCTAAGGATGCATCCTCTTTGTTTTCAGGAGTGGCCTTTAGTCAGTTTGCTTAATTTTTTTCCAAGGTCACTTTACTTTAAGTATTTTAGTCCCAATGAATTTTTTCAATAGTGAACATTATGAATAAGGTAAGTGGGTAGTACACGCGAGTTGATTTTTTTTTTCAGAACTTGAGTAGTCATTCAGTATTAACAGTGATTACATATTTTCGCTTTAAGCACTGCAAAGTAAGACAAGAAATAAAAGCAATAATTTATTTATTTAAGGAGTAAAACAATCTTTGTCTTTGTTTAACTGTCAGTGGCAAATAAAATAAATCTATCCAATCTTGAACCAACGTATTAGGTTGTTTCCACGCTGGTCTCTGATTAACCAATGTCTTTTCTATCCATTTTTTGATAATGTAACTTTTAAACTGGCGAGCGACCTTTGCCCCACCCACCCCTGCTAAGGTCACTTTGACACTTAGAAGATCTGCCCACTCTTCCCTGAGTTGAGAGATGACGACTTGACCAGAAGTGAGCGTTTGCTTTCCGTGGCTGAGACCTCGCTCATTACTGTTCGGAATACCACACTGGAACTTTTAATTTGAATTTTGGAAGTAATCCTAAAGACATTTTTATAATAGTTATTTGAGTTTGGGATTTTAAAATTTGAAAGATAATTTGTGTACTGAAAAGTTCAATTGGAATTAATTAGGAAGATAGTTAATATGCCAAGAGATGAAGTAGGAAATAATTTTGAGCATTCGGAGTGCAAAATCAGTGGATTTTATTACGGTGCATGTAATCAAATCAAACCATTAAATTGAAATTCAAATGTCTATTCTGTCAGTCAAGTTGGAAAAACTCTTACGCTCTAAATTAATTTTTTGTACAAAATAATTAACAATGAAAAATGTTTGTAAACTTCAAATGCCAGAAATGTCAAAACAGAACATGTCCATCCAAGACCCCTCAAGGGTTTCATTAAAGTTTGGAGCAAGAAGGTTTGACACCCAGGTATATGTCCTCAATGTTACACTTTTGGTTTGGTTATTAAGCAAAAGCCAAAATTAACACTGAAGGATATGCAGCGGGTAATAAATACATAAGAGGCATTAAGTGTTTTGGATGACATATGCCAAGATTGTGTCAATATACCAATCTTTCAATTTCTTATGGGGTGTAAGACTCCAGAAGTTAACTTGTGTAGTGTATGTGACACTTTCGTTGGAAAAATTAAAACATTGTTCATATGAGCTAACATTTTCAACATTCCTACAACTTTTACAGATAACACACAGTTGCAGCCTCTCTAACTTGCTTAGGTTGGCCGGATCAATATCAGTTTCTGGGCAACCGTGCACCTACCCCTCCCCTAATCCAACAAGTTATAATGAGTTAAAAAGTTAGCGTTAATGTTGGTTTAGGGGAGGGGTAGGTGCACGGTTGCCCAGAAACTGATATTGATCCGGTTGGCCCGGGAACTCCCAGTCGTACTGTAGTCTTGTCTCATCTAGTCCTAGGCCTCTTTCCAGCTAGGCTTCTGCAGTCGTCTTCCACTGACAAGACTTGTTTTAATTTTTTAACTTACCTTGTTCCCAAGACATAACGCTATTAAATTCAAAGGGATGTTGAGTTACTGGGGAAATAATCTGAAGAATAATCGAGGTCCAGTTATTCGGCTTCCACTCGGGGGTCTTAACAAGATGCAACTGCTGGTTTTATTACCAATTTAATTTCAGAGTAATTTTTGTCAACACATTTTGCTTCTCGTGATTTTGTTCTTAAATTACGCTGTACGATGTGAACGAAGGTTGAGCACATCAAAGCGGTTTCTTAACCTCTGCGATGAGGAGTGTTTCCTCAACAGGAGATTTGCATAAAAGGAATGGAGACTAGTAAGTAGGAATCCCGCCGTGATTTCCTGCGGGTACGTCACATGATAACACTGGCGGCAAGCACGAATGACAAGGAGAGGAAAAAGATGGATGGCTCCACGTTTGACAAATTTGAAGGTAAAGCAAAATGCTATGTAGTTGCTTTAACGGCGAGCTAATAACAGGCTTTGGGGAAGTGACATTTTCCCGCGGCAGCGTACCAATTTAATTTGGAAACACGTGTCCCACTTAAAATTCTACATCAACTGTCCGCTTGGACTTGGGAAAAGGTCATTATAATCCCTAGTTTGTCAGCGTATTCTACACTTCCATACTTGAGAAGTGTAGAACTAAGTAAAGAATGACAAGGGTAGAATGACTGGGGAAAAGGTCATTATAATCCCTAGTTTGTCAGCGTATTCTACACTTCCATACTTGAGAAGTGTAGAACTAAGTAAAGAATGACAGAGGTAAAATGACAGGGGAAAAAGTCATTATAATCCCTATATTTGGTCTACTGAGTATTCTACACTTCCATACTTGAGAAGTGTAGAACTAAGTAAAGAATGACAAGGGTAGAATGACTGGGGAAAAAGTCACTATAATCCCTAGTTTGTCAGCGTATTCTACACTTCCATACTTGAGAAGTGTAGAACTAAGTAAAGAATGACAAGGGTAGAATGACTGGGGAAAAAGTCACGATAATCCCTAGTTTGTCAGCGTATTCTACACTTCCATACTTGAGAAGTGTAGAACTAAGTAAAGAATCAGGGGCACCCAACGAGAATATAGTTCAAAACCACTTAAACATAGCATTGTTAAAGTGCTTTAGTATTTAAAAGGTAGATATAAGCATATTTTTATCCCCTAAAATTTTTCAATCTGTTCGGATTTCCTAGCTGAAAGTCTTGTGATCCGAAAATTATAGCGATTAGAACTTACCTTTTCGAAAAATTTCAGCCAGAAAAAAGGCTCCCGAAAATTCCAGGTGACCTTTTTACGTTAAAAATCCGTTAAAAATGGGCAATAATACCATTTTTTAGATGTTCGAAAATCCTAGGAGAGGCAAACAAACAAGAAATTTTTTTTAACAAATGTTCCGAAAATTCTAGATCTCAATCGTCTTCCGAACAGATATTTTCCGAAAATTGACGTTGGGTGCCCCTGAAGAACGACAAGGGTAGAATGACTGGGGAAAAGGTCATTATAATCCCTAGTTTGTCTGAGTATTCTACACTTCCATACTTGAGAAGTGTAGAACTAAGTAAAGAATGACAAGGGTAGAATGACTGGGGAAAAGGTCATTATAATCCCTAGTTTGTCAGCGTATTCTACACTTCCATACTTGAGAAGTGTAGAACTAAGTGAAGAATGACAGAGGTAAAATGACTGGGGAAAAAGTCATTATAATCACTATAGTTTGTCAACTGAGTATTCTACACTTCCATACTTGAGAACTACACTTCCATACTTGAGAAGTGTAGAACTAAGTAAAGAATGACGGGTAGAATGACTAGGGAAAAGGTCATTATGATCCCTAGTTTAAGAGAGTTTTCTATACTTCTATACATTAAAACGTGTGGAACTAAGTAAAGAATGAAAATAGTAGAATAGTAGGCGGTAAGGTCATTCCCTAGTTTGTCATAGCTTTCCATGCTTCTATACATTAAGAAGTGTGGAAGGAGAATGAAGTGTGAGAAACCCGGGATTTCATGGCCAGTGCTGGACATATGTGGTATTTTGAGTACGAAAATGTCAAGCTTACCTTTTGAAGTTGTTCGAAATTAACAGATGGTTGTCCTCAAAGAAAGGGAGAGTTTTGTTGGAACATGTAGTCCGCTGTGGAAGTTTGTGCAACCCTTCCGCTGCCCTGTCTTACTGTAGCCTTTTCAGTTTCTTTTTTTTTCACAATGTTTTCGCTCAAACTGTTTATTCAATGTTTCTCTTAGCACCTTTTTCCGGCAGAAACTAACTAGGTATGTTTTGCATGGACGTGTAACACCACACTCCATTGTGCTTGCAGGTAGTTTATATTACATATAATATTTGTACAGGCATTTTCCTAAAGAATATCTAGAATGTAAGAACTCGCCTTCATATTGTATGTCCTTCTTGCAGTAGCCACATGCATGCAATGCTTGCCTATTTTTATTTTGAGAGATTCTGTTATGCAAAGAGTGGATGGGAGCTTTGTACTCTCTGTTTGTGGCGAAGAATAGGAAAGTTAGAAAGACGGCAAGAATTGTATTAACAAAATTCATTTCGTAAGAATATGCCCTTGCAATTCACTACGCGTACAGGTGTCCTTTCAATTTCCAGTCTTATCGTCCACGTATGCTTCAGCCGCCTTTCTTGACGCGGAAGACATCAGCAAATCACGAACAAGCTCTGAGTCTCTTTGTCTCCTATTGGTTAAGCGTTGGCATACTTTCCATAGGAAAACCGCTGGCACACACAGGCAGGAGGCACAGATGAGGAAAACGATTATTATCAAACACCAAGAGGGGTAGTCAACACGCTGAACGTCACCCTGCCAATTAATAAGTCAAATTGTTTATATCATTCCAAAGTACAGTACATGAACCCACTATTGACCTGCTCCAAAACTGAACGGTTCAGCTCAGTCGGTAAATTATCGCACTGGGATTTGCGAGGTCGTGAGTTCGATTCCCAGGGGCGTAGCTAACTGTACGGGGATATACTTCATGCCAGTATGCCATATAGTGTCCCGCGCCCATCACAATGGTGCGATAGACTATATTACATAATGGGAGGGTTTATACTTCATGCCAGTATGCCATATAGTGTCCCGCGCCCATCACAATGGTGCGATAGATTATATGACACAATGGGAGGGTTTATACTTCATGCCAGTATGTCATATAGTCTCCCGCGCCCTTCAAAATGGTGCGATAGACTATATGGCATAATGGGAGGGTTTACACTTCATGCCAGTATGTCATATAGTCTCCCACGCCCTTCAAAATGGTGCAATAGACTATATGGCATAATGGGAGGGTTTATACTTCATGCCAGTATGCCATATAGCTTCCTGCGCCCATCCCAATGGTGCGATAGACTTTATGGCATAATTAGAGGGTTTATGCTTCATGCCAGTATGCCATATAGCTTCCTGCGCCCATCCCAATGGTGCGATAGACTATATGGCATAATGGGAGGGTTCATACTTCATGCCAGTATGCCATATAGTCTCCCGCGCCCATCACAATGGTGCAATAGACTATATGGCACAATGGGAGGGTTTATATTTCATGCCAGTATGCCATATAGTGTCCCGCGCCCATCACAATGGTGCGATAGACTATATGGCATAATGGGAGGGTTTATACTTCATGCCAGTATGCCATATAGTCTCCCGCGCCCATCACAAGGGTGCGATAGACTATATGGCATAATGGGAGGGTTTATACTTCATGCCAGTATGCCATATAGTCTCCCGCGCCCATCACAATGGTGCAATAGACTATATGGCACAATGGGAGGGTTTATACTTCATGCCAGTATGCCATATATAGTCTCCCGCGCCCATCACAATGGTGCGATAGACTATATGGCATAATGGGATGGTTTGTACTTCATGCCAGTATGCCATATAGTCTCCCGCGCCCATCACAATGGTGCGATAGACTATATGGCATAATGGGATGGTTTATACTTCATGCCAGTATGCCATATAGTCTCCCGCGCTCATCACAATGGTGCGATAGACTATATGGCATAATGGGAGGGTTTATACTTCATGCCAGTATGCCATATAGTCTCCCGCGCCCATCACAATGGTACTATAGACTATATGGCACAATGGGAGGGTTTATACTTCATGCCAGTATGCCATATAGTCTCCCGCGCCCATCACAATGGTGCGATAGACTATATGGCATAATGGGAGGGTTTATACTTCATGCCAGTATGCCATATAGTCTCCCGTGCCCATCACAATGGTGCGATATACTATATGACATAATGGGAGGGCTTATACTTCATGCCAGTATGCCATATAGTCTTTCGCGCCCATCAAAAGTATCCGTCGACTGTCTTTGAGATGCTGCAGTCAATGAACCGAAAAAAGGCGACAAAAAATTTAACGACGTAGTTGTCATTTCATGTACAGTAAACACGCAAGGCTTACAACGTAACCTCGCCTTTAATCAAGTTTAAGAAAGATCGATTTGGGACTTGGGAGGTAGGGGGTGGTGGGATTTGGAAAATCGTGCGTACCTCTGAAAAAATCCTGGCGAGGCCCGTGAGGCCATTGTAAGGGAATTACGTTTTTTAATATTGATCTCCTGCAATGGCCTTCGTCGTAACACGTGTCGCTGTATTTTTGGACATCAAACTTGACAGAAAATTTCCAAAACAACCAATAGGAATGTCGACAAACCCTCACACGGTTTTGATGATTGATGCCTTGTGAATGATACAATGCAGTAGTTTTGTTTATGTGGTCGAGTTTGATACCTGATAAATTCACTCAAAGGGACGTCGGTCGCTTCGCGCTTTTAGGTCGCGCCCGCCTTACGATTAAAAAAATTGAAGCGAAACAATTTTTATCGAATAGAGCATTCTATAACCTTTACATTGATATATAATTTGTAGTGGTTGTATTTAAGACAGCACGATAATTTCTTTGGCTAAGGACATCCGTGAAGGTTTACGGTAACCTTAGTTTGATTGCTCGGTGTAATAATTTATTTCAGACTTATTACCGCGAAAAAGGAGATATAAATAAACCCATCTGCTCTTGTACTGGGGTAGGAGACTAATAAGGATGTGGAAAGCTCCTAGTAAAAGGCTCTTGTCTTTACTTAGTGCGGTCTTCACGTTAATTCAGTAAAACATCAATAAAATAAAGAATCCTACCTGATCTTGTCTCCAGGCTAAATACTGAACCGGCTTAACACTGAGGTTCCACAGACTGCACGCAAAAATAACCAGAACTATCACAGGAGACACGTATCGCCACGTGACTTTCCAGTACCAGCCCGGCTGCGCGCGCAGCATGTACTCAATGTCATCATAAAATCTGGAATGGAAAGGCAGCAATTAAGAATTTGTAGAATCAGTCAACAGTGTAGAAACACCTCATAAAATGCTGTAGCAAGAATCGGTTTATGGGCAGCAAGCAGGAAAGGAAGTAGGGTGTGGAAACGTCTAAGTCGAAGTTGACTAAAATTTCACTGACCTCTGCAAACGTCAATGTACCCTGCTCACCGCGATTTACCACTGATCATAAGAGCAATGGCAGATCTGTTCTGGAGCTCGTGGGTGCGATTTCCATGGAAGTCAAAGTAAGTTTTGCTTTCGCTGTAGACGAAAGGTAGCGCTTGGAACGCTAGCTTGCCTCTTTTCTTACTGTGGTACAGCTTACATTTATCAACTCATCAATTTTGATAAACCCATTTGTTATGTTTGAATTTCCCGTCAACGCAGCGTCATAAGCTCTTCTTTGCCTCGTGTGGTTATCTGATTCTTAAGACGAAATTTTGGGGTGATTTGTTGGGAACTATTTGTCATGTTTTCGCCATTTTGTGATTATCAATTTTACTTGTTTGCCACGGACCAATCGTATCAGTGGAAATTCATTTGAACCCAGGCCTCACCTATTAGCCCCGTACACCCAGGAAACTCCAACGAGTTCAAAAAAGCAAATGAAGAGAAGAGGAAGAGTTCCCGTGAAACCATCAAACATCTGAAGCCAGTACTCCCCAGATCTCTGACAGAATAACAATCCCACGGCCAAACAGAGCAGGCATGTCAAACCTAAAGAGAGGAAGCAAGTAATGGCATAGTGCTAGTTAATTTTGAGCCTTACACACTTCAACAAGAATAGCTATTTCTACAACAACAATGCTCGCACCCTTTTTCACGCTAACCAATCAAATCGCGAGTACATGTAGCCATAGTTACATAATGGTGGCTATTGTGATGGCTCCTGCTATGCGTCATATAACAGTTATCAACTGGAGAAGTCAGGAGCCGTAGCATTCGGCTCCTGGAGAAGTTTCATATAGAAGGTGAAGCCGTCAACAACGCAATGTGGCTTAAAAGTTACAGCATTATGTACAGGCCTTAAATGTGAAGTCAGTTGTAGCGATAACAAGGAAACAAGATTGAAATGAGGTCGGACTCATCCCAAGGACTTCTGGGTAGCTTCTTAAAACGAAAAGAGGCCAGTGTCACATAAAAAGCAAAATCAAAACTTGCAGACTAAAATTGCCTTATTCTTTAACAGCCTGCACGAATTTTTTTTTTCGCTCACTGCTTGTGCAGGAATTTTTTTTTCAGGTGAACCCCTCTGCACGAATTTTTTTTAATATGTGTGAAAAAGTCACAATTGGACCTTCCTTCTGCATGAATTTTTTTTACCTTCTTCTTTGCATGAATTTTTTTTCTTGGCATTTTCCCTTGCATTACTTTTTCTTTGTTTTTTTTTCCCCACACCCCCCCCCCCCCCATCACTTTTCTAATGGTCCGTCCCTAAAAGGTAGTAACTCAACCTCCAATCTTATAGCGATAGGTAATGCTTTCCATAGATTAGTTATTCGGATGAAGAAAGAGTTTTGGAAAAGAGATGTATTAGCGGTTTTGTTGTTGAGAAAAAGCCCACAAGATCCCCTACAGGAATGCCCACTACAAAATTGAGCAAGGTTATCTACGTTAATGTCAATAAGTCCATAAATACACTTATAGAAAAAGAACAAATCAAGATATTCCAGCCAGTAGTTAATACATAAGAGGTTAAGGTATGAGAGTTCAAAGTCCTTGCAAATAAAACGTGTAGCTGTTCTTTGGATATTGTCTACTTCCAGCATCAATGTGGGAGCTTGTGGGGTTTATACTTCATGCCAGTATGTATATAGTCTCCCGCACCATTGTGATGAGCGCGGGAGACTAAAATGCCTTCCGGCATGAAGTATATCCCGGATGTGGCGCCCAAAAATGTGAAGCGTAGCACCGGTTAGAGCGCACAAGGGAGATATAAAGCAGCTGCAGGGAATTCTTCTTGAGGTCACCAGAGCAGTCATGGTCATGAGGATGGATGCATGACCTCTATATTTTAACACTATAATTATTAAAGCTACATAGCTTGTGCGGTCGTGTATAAAATAACAAAATAAAATGTTGGACCAAATCCCAATTATTTTAAGTTATAGTGACACTAAATTACTAAAATAATATGCTAGGAAATTATTACAAAAGCCGTGTTTGGTTATAAAGTATAATACCTCTACAATATTTACCGACCAAAAACAGTTGTATGTAAAGTCGCAGTTAAGATGGAGATTTAAATCAAATTTAAAATCGTTAAAATGATCTTCCCGGCGTTGTTATTTGATTATTCCGGTCTTTGTTGCTCAAACGCGTAATTCCATATTTGTCCTGGGGCACGATGACGCCTGACTGACTGACCTGTGAGAAGCTCCTTCCGTAATGGGATCACCTTCTGATCGTGTAGAGAGTTTAAAACGCCTTCTAGAATACCGAACATACTGCCAAGCCCAAGCGACAACAGCATACAGAAAAACAGAACGGACCACAGAGGAGAAACCGGCATCTTCAGTATGGCCTCGGTAAAGGCAATGAAGGTTAGGCCAGGGCCCTGGGAAGACTTGTATAGATAGAGGAAAAAAAGGTGTCATTAGTAATACTCAGGCTATGTTTAAACTATAAAGGATCGTCTTTGGATCCTGTATAAAATTTGCACAAATAGGCCTTCCATTCACATTGTAGCTGCTATCTGGGTAGGTTTTGAACCGCCTTGAGTTCGTGCAAGGTTTCTATCTGCTCGAGGAGTAGATACAGTTTTGGATTCGTAACGATCTTAAAATGTACCGGCACAATGTAAACAGGTCAGTTTTGTTCCTGGCGTTGTCCCCGACCAGGACACCCATTTGCTGTTCTGACGAAAATATCTATCCGTTGTGTTCTAGCGATTGTGGACCTGAGTAGTATAAACACATGTAAACACATGTAGGAAAACCGTCTCGGTGTGAACAGGTGTAAAACTTGCACGGACCCAAACGGTACCTGTACGGATCCACTCTGTACCGATACAGTGGCCTACAGTGTCAACGTAGCCTCGGTTGTCAAAATCGCCTTCAAACGAAAAAGCAGCTAAGTACAGTGAGAATATTCCCTTTCCAAACACCGTGCATTTTGCAGAAGAAGAACGTCGCGCATTTGCAAAAGATGTATCTATAATGGTTATAGGACTGTGTAGAGTCCAGTTTCGTATCCTATCAAACGAGTGATAAAAAATGGAAGACTGCCTAGCAGGAGTCGGTTGTGATTGGGTCATTTAATTGAGAGCAATGAATTTAATTGGCTAATTTAACTCCCCAACCAATCACACAGTTCATTAGTTTTTGAGCTTTAAGTATGATGCTTTTCTAGTTTTTAACAATCAAACACGTAAAATATTGGCTATATTATTATAATTCTCAGTTATTACGCGCGCTGTGATTGATCAATTTAGCGGGCCGTACTTCGCTGTACGGCCCGCTAAATTCAAAAGTTTGTTTTGGTCACCAAAATGTCTAAACGCTTGGGCCATAAATCCGAGAGGGAAAAACTCGGTTCGTAACTTACAGTACGAACCGAGAAAACGAACTTTGTAAGAGGTATGTCTTTTGCAATTTTATCTTAAGTGGCCAGTTGCGTTAAGTTATTTACACTTACTTGTGACAGCCAGTGTTCCAAGTTGTGGCATTTTTTTTCCAGTTTCATCCCAGGCGGAAGATTTGTGTTGTTTTCTCCTCCATAGAAATCAAGGCACTCGTCATAGGAGTGATGCGCCTGTGAAAAATAAAACTATAAGTAGGGGTTCTCATTGAGAAGTGCGTGCTGCCGACCGGTTAGCTCAGTTGGTAGAGCACCGGACTCTCGTGCGGGAGGTCGTGAGTTCAAACCTCGGCCGGACCAACACTCAGAGTCTTAGAATAACTGAGGAGAAAGTGCTGTCTTTGTCATGTTATCTGCAAATGGTTAGACTTTCTAGTCTTCTCGGATAAGGACGACAAACAGTAGGTCCCGTCTCACAACACTGGATACTGATAACCTGTGGGACGTAAAAGAACCCATGGCACAGTTCGAAAAGAGTAGGGAGTGTTCCCGGTGTCATGGTCTAGCTGACTTGTGCCGTCATTGGTCTGGGCGGGTGGGGTGAGATCATCTATGAACTGAGGCGGCTGCCAGAGGCGCCTTCTATATGCCGATGTCCGATCTCACCCTCTGGTTCCTCCGTAATTCACCTACTAGCTGCAAGTGAGGAAAGTGGCACCTTTACCTTTACCTTTACCTGCCGTTAGTAGCGTGTTTGTATGTAGGCTTATTCTCTATTCGAACCGCCGATGGATTCGATCTCCATGAAATAATATGGCATCGATATCTGTTTGCTTCCAAGAATCTACTGAATCCGATCGATTGAAAAGCAAAGCTGAAATTGAAATAAATGCACACTGTCGGCCTCTAGAATGCTCACTGAAAGCTTCATGACCTTGATGAACGCTTCCTCGAATAGAAGTCATTGAAAGAGATCGGAAAACGCGATCAAAGAGAATAAATTAAAGAGCTGTAAAACTCACCTGAATATATCGCAAACGCTTTATCTTTCTTGTGAAACACCAGAGACGTTAAAACGGAGCTCATGTGAGTTTCATCAATTATAAGGGAATTGCTGATTGGCTGCTGGCTAGTATTTTAAAGTGGATTGCTGATAGGCTAATTCTCTATCCCAACCATCGATCGAACGAAACTTCTCGAATGCATTCAAGAATATGAAGGCTGTCTATCGGTAGCAACTAGTTACCTCCGAAATACGTCTCGTGTCGTTGGAATGATTTTACTATAAACCTTGTCTTGTACCACCATTACACGAACGGTTTTTCCTAAAGATCTAAAAGTATGAAAGTTACTGCATTACTATATTACCTTGAATCCAAGAACTGAGAACACAACTACGGCAGCAAACACGGAAGTCAAGCTGTCAGTTAACGAGATCAAGATGGCGTCCCTTTGACAGTTGTTGTGAATGGGATTGTAACTTGACATAGCAATCAATGTTCCAAAACCAACTCCAACTGAGAAAAACACCTGCGTAGCAGCCTCCAGCCAGACCTGAGGACTCAACAGTCTGGAAAACTGTATAGAGACGGGATAATAAATTCTGCGATGAGATGGTAAGTTTGTAAATGGAAACTTAAGTAAAACGAGAACCACTACGTGGAACTTAAGTGGGACACGGGATTGCATAGATATGGTTAACCTCTCGCACCCCTCACGATGAAAGGTTCACTCAATGTAGATAGCTTTGATAAGTCGCTCTTATTCTCGATAAGTTTCACGATGGAAGGTTCACTCTTAAGTGATCGCTCGTAAATTTGTCTCTCCAAATATTCACTCTTAAATTTTCGCCCATAAACTAGTGCATCGTAAAGGTTGGGGAACAAAAAGCTATACTCTTTCTCTTGACTGTCCTCCATGCCTCGTGCTTTTCAAAATGGCGGATAAGATTTCAATGAGCCAGCTAGCAAAAGTAACGAGCCAGCGATATGTCTCAGTCAGCGATATATCCCTAACAATGTAACGTTGAAAAAACGACAGAAACCGTCTGCATTTTATAACCGGTGCCAGCCTAAAAAAAATGTTTCTTCTAACCTTCTCAGTTGTAAATTAAACTGTGAAGATAACAAACTAAGGGATGAGATGGAGGATTTGTAAATGGAAAATGCTAAAGAAAATATGCGTCCTTTATTTTACATTTCTGAATTAGGTAAAAGCGTGGTGAGTTTTATGATACTCTACATAGCAGTAAACACGCTCAACAAGGTCAATGATAAGATACAACGAGACCGTACCGTACTGCAGCACTCTCTGTTTGATAATGATACCTTTTTTCTATGGATATCTTATGCAATGTACTTTAGGAAAAGCTATTTAGCATACTTCACTGTTTTATGAAGTGTTCAGCTGTAAGGGACGGACCATTAGAAAAGTGATGGGGGGGGGGGGGGTGGGGAAAAAAAACAAAAAAAATTAATGCAAGGGAAAATGCCAAGAAAAAAATTCATGCAAAGAAGAAGGAAAAAAAAATCATGCAGAAGGAAGGTCCAATTGTGACTTTTTCACACGTAGTAAAAAAAAGTCGTGCAGAGGGGTTCACCTGAAAAAAAAAATTCCTGCACAAGCAGTGAGCGAAAAATAAAATCGTGCAAGCTGAAAATTCCCTACCCCCCCCCCCCCCCCATCACCTTTCTAATGGTCCGTCCCTAAAGTGTGGTTCAAACGGTTATACAAGGTAGTAGGTAGGGTGTCCGTGACCCCACCCCCCCCCCCCCACCTTCTCTGTGAGACTAATTAACAATTATTCGCCGAAGGCGAAGTGATTCTCGGTGAATATTCACCGAGAATCACTGAGCCTGAGGCGAATAATTGTTTTAGTATAAATGCACGGGTGATTATTTCAAAAAAAGAAAAGAAAAAGCATTGTACAACACGAAAAAATTTTATTTCATCAAAAGCGCGCGAACGACTGGCAGCCATTTTCTTCGTCGAGGTGATTATCGGCTGATAATCCGAGACAGCGAACCAATCAGAGCGGACGATTTTGTATAATCACCTGAGTATTTATACTAAAATAGAGTAATTTATGTTACGTTGAATTTAATTTATCTATGTAGATATTTTGTGGGCTTGTCCCTCCCCCAAATTACTGCTCTTCCGAAAAAATGTCACTTTTGGATGTCGAAATTCCAATCTGGTAAGTACCCTGTGTATGACGCAGTGTGACCCCAGCTTTGAAAAATCCTATCCACGCTCTTAAAGCATGCAGAGTGTCTTATGTAACCAGCTGAACTGTGGTGTGGTGTGTGACGTCCGTTTAGCTACATCTGCATGACACCGTGCAGTATGTACGACTATTTACCAAGCCAAAACTACTTATCCATACTGTTAATTTTATGATAATCATCGTTCAGCACTAAAATATTAATTCTGAAGACACATCCCAAAAAAAGAATACCAAGTCTTCGCTTTTCTGTCCCCGGTC
This sequence comes from Ricordea florida, assembly GCA_949710005.1. Lineage (NCBI taxonomy): Eukaryota > Metazoa > Cnidaria > Anthozoa > Corallimorpharia > Ricordeidae > Ricordea > Ricordea florida. The sequence goes on from OX453280.1 coordinate 5,333,371, forward strand.
AAAAATGACTTTACAGGCGCGCCATCGAAAGGGAGGAAAATGTTTTGACAGTAATGAAATTTCGTAACATATTATAGTCAGAAGCGCAGATGACATAAAATAAAGTTGATTTCTACCTCAGGTTTCAACATGTGAATAATTCCATCTACGGATCCTTTCAAGGTGACGGCCCTACCAAAGAAGATGGCTAGCACGATATAAGGAATCGTGGCAGTTACATATAACGCCTGAAGAAAAAAAAAACAGAAGTGCAGCTATGATGCATGAAAGCAACACTATTAGTCTTAAGTACAAGCAGTATCTATCCTTAGGGACGGACCATTAGAAAAGTGATGGGGGGGGGGGGGGTGCGGAATTTTCAGCTTGCACGAATTTTTTTTTTTCGCTCACTGCTTGTGCAGGAATTTTTTTTCCAGGTGAACCCCTCTGCACGAATTTTTTTTACTACGTGTGAAAAAGTCACAATTGGACCTTCCTTCTGCATGATTTTTTTTTTTACCTTCTTCTTTGCATGAATTTTTTTTGGGTTTTTTCGCCACCACCCCCCCCCCCCCCCCCCATCACTTTTCTAATGGTCCATCCCTTAACTTCTTATAGCAGGAGCACATCACCAGGTCTAGTTAGCAACGTTCCTATCTGTTGGGTAGTGTCCTAAACTGTAAATTAGGAAATATGAGGTTATTTTAGAACTCGATTTACCCCGTAAAACACGAAGGATTCCTCTAAAATCAGCCCCGAAAAGTTTTCATGCTTAATTAGGATGTTGTCTGTTGCAGTCTTATTGGTTGTTGAAGTCATTCTTGTGTTATCGCCACAATGAAACAGCAGTTGAACATAGCATAGTTTGCAACAGTGCAGGGGTAAAAGGCTTATTAGAAAATGGCTCATGATAATGGAAAATGCTAGAGCTTGAACTTAATGCGGGCAGCTAAGAGCAAGCGGGGAAGGAAAACACATCCGCAAGAAGCTTTGGGTTTGGAAGCGCGTAATGTCCTTAGATTTCGTGCAGTTATTTCTAACTTCCGCTTATTCTTGTTTCTCGTACTTTTTAGAAAACTGAAGGACTGCGTGCAGTCTCCCGTCGGGAATAAAACACAGCTACGCATAGTAGAAAAAGACGGCTAGCGTATAGTTTTACTTTCCCTATGCAGGGAAATCATACACTGGACGTTACTTAGGCAAATGCAGTTTACGTCGTCATGGTGCCTATAATCATATAATGGGGAGTCCATTACTAGGAGCGTTGCACTTCCCTGTTAGGCCTTTACCCCAGCACAGTAGAAGATGGCGCTATTTGTTCCTCTGTACTATTAGGCCTTTACCCCAGCACAGTAGTAGATAGTGTTATTTGTTCCTCTTCCCTATTAGGCCTTTACCACAGCACAGTAGCAGATGGTGCTATTTCTTTCTCTGTACTATTAGCACTTTACCCCAGCACAGTAGCAGATGGTGCTATTTGTTCCTCTGTACTATTAGGCCTTTACCCCAGCACAGTAGCAGATGGTGCTATTTCTTTCTCTGTACTATTAGCCCTTTACCCCAGCACAGTAGCAGATGGTGCTATTTGTTCCTCTTCCCTATTAGACCTTTACCCCAGCACAGTAGCAGATGGTGCTATTTGTTCCTCTGTACTATTAGGCCTTTACCCCAGCACAGTAGCAGATGGTGCTATTTGTTCCTCTGTACTATTAGGCCTTTACCCCAGCACAGTAGCAGATGGTGCTATTTGTTCCTCTGTACTATTAGACCTTTACCCCAGCACAGTAGCAGATGGTGCTATTTGTTTCTCTGTACTATTAGACCTTTACCCCAGCACAGTAGCAGATGGTGCTATTTGTTCCTCTGTACTATTAGACCTTTACCCCAGCACAGTAGCAGATGGTGCTATTTGTTCCTCTGTACTATTAGACCTTTACCCCAGCACAGTAGCAGATGGTGCTATTTGTTCCTCTGTACTATTAGACCTTTACCCCAGCACAGTAGCAGATGGTGCTATTTGTTCCTCTGTACTATTAGGCCTTTACCCCAGCACAGTAGCAGATGGTGCTATTTGTTCCTCTGTACTATTAGGCCTTTACCCCATCACAGTAGCAGATGGTGCTATTTGTTCCTCTGTACTATTAGGCCTTTACCCCAGCACAGTAGCAGATGGTGCTATTTGTTCCTCTGTACTATCAGGCCTTTACCCCAGCACAGTAGCAGATGGTGCTATTTGTCTCTCTGTACTATTAGGCCTTTACCCCAGCACAGTAGCAGATGGTGCTATTTGTTCCTCTTTCCTATTAGACCTTTACCCCAGCACAGTAGCAGATGGTGCTATTTGTTCCTCTGTTCTATTAGGCCTTTACCCTAGCACAGTAGCAGATGGTGCTATTTGTTCCTCTGTTCTATTAGGCCTTTACCACAGCACAGTAGCAGATGGTGCTATTTGTTCCTCTGTTCTATCAGGCCTTTACCCCAGCACAGTAGCAGATGGTGCTATTTGTTCCTCTGTACTATCAGGCCTTTACCCCATCACAGTAGCAGATGGTGCTATTTGTCTCTCTGTACTATTAGGCCTTTACCCCAGCACAGTAGCAGATGGTGCTATTTTTTCCTCTTCCCTTTTAGACCTTTACCCCAGCACAGTAGCAGATGGTGCTATTTGTTCCTCTGTTCTATTAGGCCTTTACCCCAGCACAGTAGCAGATGGTGCTATTTGTTCCTCTGTTCTATTAGGCCTTTACCACAGCACAGTAGCAGATGGTGCTATTTGTTCCTCTGTTCTATTAGGCCTTTACCCCAGCACAGTAGCAGATGGTGCTATTTGTTCCTCTGTTCTATTAGGCCTTTACCACAGCACAGTAGCAGATGGTGCTATTTGTTCCTCTGTTCTATTAGGCCTTTACCCCAGCACAGTAGCAGATGGTGCTATTTGTTCCTCTGTTCTATTAGGCCTTTACCCCAGCACAGTAGCAGATGGTGCTATTTGTTTCTCTGTACTATTAGCCCTTTACCTCAGCACAGTAGCAGATGGTGCTATTTGTTTCTCTGGACTATTAGGCCTTTACCACAGCACAGTAGCAGATGGTGCTATTTGTTCCTCTGTACTATTCTATTAGGCCTTTACCCCAGCACAGTAGCATATGATGCTATTTGTTCCTCTTTCCTATTTCGCCTTTACCCCAGCACAGTAGCAAATAGTGGTCTTTGTTCCTCTTCCCTATTAAGCCTTTACCAGAGCACAGTAGCAGGTGGTGCTATTTTTAAATCCCGTTTCCCAGCAATAAAAAAAAGAACTATTACGCCAACCAATGAAACTGCGCCACGTAGCATCTTTGCTAAACATATTATTTTTTGGCATTATTCTTACCCGCCATTTTGCTCCTAGGTTTCTAATTAAGTCTTCTTGTCTGGAAGAACGTCTCTCGGGAAAAATGATTTTAAAAAATAAATTTTTCTCGCTATTGTGCTGGGGACATTATCGAACATATAGGAACGCTCCTGGTAATGAGCTCCTCAGTTACCAAGGATTGGTAAGTTATCACGTGTGCTTAATTAAGTACGCCGTGGCGACGCTAAGGATGCTATGTTATTTTTTACCTTCCCGGCAGATTGGACTCCGCGCATGACACAGAGAAACACCACTGACCAAGCCAAGAAAAGCAGAAGGCACAGATGCCACTGAAGACCACCTCCATCTTCAATGGAAGTGGAGGCGCCGAGGGCTTTTGTGTACCAGAAATATTGTGTCGGCCCAGATAGGGTGCATCCTTCACTTACAGTGTTGTTAACGCCAGTAGGACACGAGGCGAATGGGAGGGGATCTTGGAATGACGTGAACAGATAGAAAAAGCACCAGCTTATAATTATATTGTAATACATGGAGACAAGAACGCACACCACCACGGAAGCAAACCCTACTCCACCCAAGAAGGGATGAATTGCCCTCCATACACCTATTGGTCCTTGACGAACACTTTGACCAATGGCAAGTTCCAAATAGAACAAAGGTATGCCAAGCAAGACCAGGCTTAGGAAATACGGGATGAGAAACGCTCCTGAGGAGAAAAGTAATTAGTATTGAATCACCAAGAAGTGAAGTTTTGTATCTATGGACCTAAGTGTGTGTGTGTGGGGGGGGGGGGGGGGAGGGGGAGGGTAACATTTTAGGAATTCTTGATCATAAATAAGAAACGCTCTCATTATGGAGGAAAATGACAAATTAGTTTGGAGCAGGCTTGAGAAGCCAATACCTGTCTTATCATGTCAAAAGTTACTTTACTGTTGTCTTTGGATCATTGGGTTCGCTGGTCGAATACTGAGCAACCAAGAAGCTCTTCATATTTCTCGAAGGCTACAAAAATATGATCTGTACGTGCTACTACAACCTAAAAGAATTGCTTTGGGGTCACATTTCAGGACTACGGTATGGAACTAGTAGGGAATGTTGCCGCACTTTCATACTTGAGCGATCGGATAGTGGGCAATATACCTTAAGTAATGGTCCGCGTAAGAACTAGGCAGGTCAAACGCAAAATCGATTAAAAAGTGTGAACTCTTAATTGTTAATATCAATTAAATCGACGAATCTGATTGGCGGACGGCCAAAAATCGCCGAAAAAACAATGAAAAACCCGACATAAACAACATTTTTCTCCTTAGTTTTCCCCAGGTCCCTCCTGTCTACCTCACGGTCAAATATTAGCATAGTTCTATGCGCCAATCAAAACTTAGAGCTATTGCACTAGCCTATTGTTCTTTTGCCTAGTTCTTACGCGGACCATTACTTAAGCTTGTAAACCTCTCAACTTAAGCTGGACCCCATGGGATCCTGACGTAAGGTTATTAAATATTATGATTTTTCTCAAAATAATGTGTCGTCGTCTAGGCTGAGTAAGTTGCTATGGTTACATCTCAATTTCATCGCTATTTCCGTTGATATAAAATGGCTTGTCGTGAAAGCTCATTATTGAACTTTGTCGTTGAAGCGGATTGGTCAGAAGCGGAAAGGTGTCCAAAGTTTGCATAAAAATGACATGCTTTCCTATTCTTTCGCTTGCATATTTAAGGTACTTGCTCACGACCTGTCGTTTATCAACAGTGAATAAAAATTGATATTTGATATCTGTCTGGCGAGACGCTCAGACAGACAACTTCTCTCGGTTCAAATAATTCGCGATAAATTGACGAACATCCTGCAGTGTAGCCAGAATTTTGCGTCAGAAGAAAATCAGAAAACGCAGAAATAATTGAAGTGTGAAAGTAGCAGCGATGATTTCCGTTTAATGACCCATAAAAACCCAAAAGAATTGATTAACGGTCTTTTATATCTTGTGATGGTTTCCCTTCACTTTCTCGTCAGTGGATTTCGTTTCGAAAAGTCTGGAAAGCCTTGAAATATGGATGAAGCAATGGATAAATTCTTATATTTCAATCACATATCTGACAAAATAAAATCTGTGTTCGATCCCCGTGACTCTCAGGCCAATGGACATGGATTAATATGCAAATAAGAATAACGAAGAACAATCACGAGTTTCTTACACCGTCTACTTAGTCCTCAAGCAATTAATTCTGGCTGCATTGAATAAGAGTAAGCTGAGCTAAAGAGTCCCTCTTCGAATTGAAATGCTCTGTGTTGTAAATTTAGCTTGTTTTAATTTAGTGTATTTTAATTTTACTCTTGATAGCAAACCATTTTACAGTGCTGCCAGGGTGCCCGTTAGGTCTTTCGTTTTAACATGTGCTCCCGTTCAAAGTCTTGGACAATTTAAAACTTTGGTCGCGAGCAAGATGAATTAAGACTGAGAATGGTTTAAAGGAATTGGTACCTCGTGACAAGAAAGATGGGCCAAATAAGAAATAATGAAATATTAAAACCTGCCATCAAGTCGGGTTGCCGGTTGGTACTGAAAGGCAACAAAGCGACTATTACAAGTGACTGTTGAAAAGCGCGGGCTATCATTCCCGAGGGATCAGCGCGTGCGGGTATATTTCATCAGATTAAGGGCGCAAATTCAAACCTTTCTCACCTCCACCATTTTTCTGGCACAGATAAGGAAATCGCCATAAATTTCCAAATCCAACAGCAAATCCTATCGTCGCCAGAAAATATTCTGCTTTGTTTCCCCACTTTTGCCTCTCGACGATTTCCACATCACTCACGATGTCCTTCTCAAAATCATTTCTAGTTTCTGACGATTCGTCGATGCCGTTTTCTGTCGTGGTTAAAGCAAGCGTTATATCAGGGCCGTCTTTTTGCATCGCTTTGTTCTATAAAAGTGCGAAAGCAATGACAAAGAGTTTCAAATAATAACTTGTCCTTTCTATAAGTCAACGAAAGCCAGTTAATCATAACACCCTAACCTGTTTGACGGGTCGCAAAAATATTTTAATGAGGCTCTGAATAAATCGCCTTCGCTTCTATATCTGCACGTCAAGAAAACCCTCGCTATGGGTTTATCAGTAAGGATTCGAGTACAACGGAAAGTGATACATACACCAGAAATAATAATTCCTCGTTAAAAATTAAGAAATCTTTATTCTAACGACCGAAAAAGTTATGAAAAGTGCAAATATTGAATCAGCGAACCTTAAGAAGCGTTTTGGTTGACAGTTTTTCGTTATAAAGCACATAGGGAAAAGAAAAGACAGCACCATCTAAGAACAATTAATAATCATTCAGGTCATTACACATAAGTTTTGCGATACCGTTTCACCAATGAAATCGTCAAGTGTGACCATTCCTTTGAAAGCTGCGGAGAAGACTGTACTGTACGTGGTGTTGTTACGCTATCATTACAAGTCTACGCTATAGTTGGCTTTCGCACAGTTCTGAATGGTATTTGTTTGGGTAAGATTATCGGCAAATACATGTAAAAAATACAAACTTCGAGAACTGCATGGGAAACTTGTGTCCGGCTGAATAATAAATACCGTACGGCGCATTATATTCGTTAGTCTTTCGGATTTAGGGCATGCATATAATTCATGGTAGGCCACCATATAGTCACCAAATATAGTGTTTACAGGGGTATACAAGGGTTTACAAAGGTATCCTTGTAAACCCTTGTATACCACTGTTAACACTATATTTGGTATATTATGCCAGATTTAGAGGCCTTATCCCCGGGGAAGGGTACTCCGGTATAAAAGTGATGGGGGGTGCTCGTCGGAAAATTTCGAGAACACCCCTAAAAGGTACCAGAATTTTGTTTTATGGGCGTGTCCCAAATTCCTTTTCACCCCCCTCCCCGCCCCCAAGAGGTACCAATTCAACAACAACAACAAATTATATAACAAACGCTTTCTTCTCAAGGACGTTTGAAAGAATTAGGCGATAACCATACTGCAGGCCCCTAAAAGGAAACGAGACAACTCTGGTAACAATGATTTTAGGTTTTAGCACCCTAAGCGGTTCCAATCCACAAATTTAAACCCCTAACTGAGGTACGACAGGCACCCCCGTAACTTTTATACCGGAGTACCCCGCTACCCCCGGGACAGTATCGCGATATGGCGGCAACACTCCAAATACATAAGAATGGCTTCTTCAGCAAATTTCGGAGTGCTACTCGAGTTATAAACTCTGGCAAAAAAATGATACAACTTCAGCAATAAATTTGCAATGGTAACTGTTAGATTAGGATTGCATTTCTAACTGTCTCGTTATCGGAATCGTGATTGACATTTAAGGAAATGCACTCTTTTGAGGATTAAGTTTCACCTTTATAGATTCGACTCTCTCTCTCTCTCTCTCTCTCTCGGAATGTAGCTCGTGTTTTGGAAGTCATCATTATTAAACGGTACTGTTTATCAGGAAAAAAGGTCTGAAAGTTTTTTTTTTGCGATAATTTTTCACTCTAACAATAACGAAACTCTTTGGCCTCCTCAGAATTAGCTCAAGAGGGGTACGAAGTTTACAGTTGACGCCGAGCTGAGAGCAAGACAAGGTGGGTTCCCAATTAACCACGTATTCGTCACTTTGCTTGAATACGGGGTCGCTG
>OX453280.1:5346358-5471358 GCA_949710005.1 Ricordea florida
GATCTCTCTGTCTTTTTCAAGGCTTTTGTGTGATTTCTTTTGCAACAGCCTCGCTAGGCACGTTGTCTGTCATCGCCTTGAACAGGTATTACTGCGTCGTTAAACCCAACAAATACAGAGAGGTTTTTTCTGTGAGGACAACACTGGGCTACTTAGCGTTGGTATGGTCGCTACCGTGTTCCTTCTCCGTTCCTCCGCTGGTGTTTGGGAGAGCCGATTACACTTTTCAACCTGGTAAAGTGCTGTGTTTGTACCCGTTCGAAATCAACATCGCATACACCGTTTGTCTCGATGTGTTCTACATTGCGGTGCCTTCCACTTTCATCGGGTTTTGTTACTGGCGGGTATTTAAAACTGTGCAGGGACGAAACCGCGTAATGCCAAGCAGTGGCAACGATTTCACCGCGACGCTGCACGTGCAAGAAGCCAACATAACGAAAACCCTTGTTGCAGTTCTAGTTGGGTTTGCATTTTGTTGGCTTCCTGTTTTAGTAATGGATACAATAGACATTGCAAATGGCTCCTTAACCCTTCCACGGCAGTTATATCTTTTTTACACCTACATGGTTTTTCTTTCGTCCACAATCAACCCATTGATTTACGCAGTATTTAACAAACGTTTTCGAAGGGAATATTTGAAGATGTGGCATCTGATTCGCGCCCAACCATAGCAAGTAGGGACGTTTAGCAAACAGGACGGAAACTTCTTGAATGGCATTGCTTGGAAAATAAATTTCTGTTGCTGATATGTCGTTCGCGCCTGTTTTGATCAAAATTAATTGCGCTATCGCTCCCTCCTGCAAAGTAGTAGGATGCCTGCCGCGTTTATTTATAGCGGAAGTCTTCGAAGCAAATTTAACTTCAAGGTTTCGCTCACGTTCTCTACAAAACTTGGAAAATGCCCATTTCACGTTGTTGTTTTGCAGAGGACGGCAATAAAAACCTACGAGATTGTACTTTGCACCAGCATATTCATTGTATTTCTCATTAACGCTATTGTTCAATAGAGTACAAGCTGACGTTCCCATCGCGGTTTTCTTTTTAAGTCCCCAGTGATAACGTAATCTGCATTCAAAGTTTTTTTGCCACTTGATTCCTGACAGATGCTGGACATGTACATCTCCACAATGACAGCTAAGCAAAACTTTAATTTCGTTTTTTCAAAGTGATAACAATGGCGTCTAAAGCTGAATTTCCTCAGTCTTTTTCGAGCTTTTCTTGAAAGACCAATTTTGACACATCATGGGCAATAATTCACAATGTAATTTTGGAACAGCACTTAAGCCGTTTTTAGACATAAAACGTTGCCAGGATCGAAACCAAGATTTATTGCCAACTCAGTGGTAAAACCACAGGTTTTGTAGAGCAAATGCCTTCGGATTTTCGCGATTGGCTACTTGGGGAGGGCATTTAAGTCGAAGCTTCTATTCCTACGCTAAAACAATCGTTCAATTTGGTGCACTGATTCCTTCCAAGTTACTAATTTATGGGACTTTGGTGAGGCTTTCTCGCTAAGCCTCTATTAACAGCAAACAATTGAGTATGTAAACGGAGCATCACAAGTAATCAGTTATCCTTTGTAAAGTGACTCCGGGCCGAAATGCAGGAGACGAAAGACATATGGTCTTAAAGACAGCTTTTATTGAAAAAAATTACAATAGAAAATTAAGTCTAATTACCGAAACACGTCTTAAAACATTTTCTCATCTTTCCACGAAAAAAAGTCGTTCGAGATAAAGCCATATCCGCTATCACATGTTAATTAGAATTTCTCTCACTTGATGTACTATAATAATAATAATAATAATAACAATAATAATAATACTAATAATAATAATCACCTTTATTTGAGTGTCAACTGTATCTAGCACTGACGTACTAATTGGCGACACTGTAAAGCACAAATTAAATCAAATCAATGATTGTTGTTGTTGTTGTTGTTGTTGTGTTCCAGCAGGTAGGAAAAACCCTCATGATCGGTCTTTATTAACATGTGAAAAGGATTGGTGTTTCCAAACAAATCCGGCCTGTTGGTTACGCAATTATCCGGTTTATACTTGATGCCAGTTTGCCATTTAGTCTCCCGCGCCAATCACAATGGTGCGAGAGACTATATGGCATACTGGCATGAAGTATAAGCCCTCCCATTATGCCATATAGTCTATCGCACCATTTCGATGGGCGCCGGAAAATATATGGCATACTGGCATGAAGTATAAACCCTCCCATTGTGCCATATAGTCTATCGCACCATTGTGATGGGCGCCGGAAAATATATGGCATACTGGCATGACGTATAAACCCTCCCATTATGCCATATAGTCTCCCGCACCATCGTGATGGGCGAGGGAGACTATATGGCATACTGGCATGAAGTATAAACCCTCCCATTATGCCATATAGTCTCCCGCACCATTGTGATGGGCGCCGGAAAATATATGGCATACTGGCATGACGTATAAACCCTCCCATTATGCCATATAGTCTCCCGCACCATCGTGATGGGCGAGGGAGACTATATGGCATACTGGCATGAAGTACAAACCCTTCCATTATGCCATATAGTCTATCGCACCATTGTGATGGGCGCGGGAGACTATATGGCATACTGGCATGAAGTATAAACCCTCCCATTATGCCATATAGTCTATCGCACCATTGTGATGGGCGCGGGAGACTATATGGCATACTGGCATGAAGTATAAACCCTTCCATTATGCCATATAGTCTATCGCACCATTGTGATGGGCGCGGGAGACTATATGGCATACTGGCATGAAGTATAAACCCTTCCATTATGCCATATAGTCTATCGCACCATTGTGATGGGCGAGGGAGACTATATGGCATACTGGCATGAAGTATAAACCCTCCCATTATGCCATATAGTCTATCGCACCATTGTGTTGGGTGCGGGACACTATATGGCATACTGGCATGAAGTATAAACCCTATCCCAATTATCCAGGCATGCGCTACCTTTTGTGGGGAAATCAAGGGCGTCGATAAAAGCCGGAACATGGAACATTCCGGAACATGCGGGAACATCCCGGAACATAATAAATAAATAAGACAATAAATATACTTTGTATATAACGAAAATAGACATAAATACATAAAATAAAAACGAAAAATAAAGAAAGAAAATGAATCTGGTATCTTCTCCGAGTATAAGAAAACAATATTTTGTCGGAATCACGAGAGGATGAAGGTTTATCCTCTCTTGGTAACTAAGATGGCGGCGATCGGCAGGAAAATATGGGACTCTGACCAGTATAAGTAAGTTTTCTTATTTGTTTCATACGTAGACGATTTCACATGGTTTATTTGTTTGTCTGCCGGACGTAACTTGCTTGTTCTCCAATACACATTGCCGTCAGATCATGTGCATGCTCGCCTGCTGCGCAAACAAATCAATCAGTTACCATGATGTATAACCATGCATATGCGTTATCTTTCCTCATTCGAACTATTACTTATGACACACTCTACTGCAAGTTATCACACTTTATTGTAAACGTGGCCAACTACAGAAATTCGTAGTTTTAGCACTCTCGTAATAAAAGCAACCTTGAAAGACCATTCTGAACTGACAAAACGCCTATTATTTTATTTTTATCGACGCCCTTAATTGTCTTATTTATTTCTTGCTATTATTTTTTTTTAAATTCTAAAAAATTTTTCATGTTCCGGGATGTTCCGGAATGTTCCGGCTTTTATCGACGCCCGGAAATCAACCAGAACATCCTATCCCGACAATGCTTTAAGTTCATGCGTGTCCAATCGATTGAGGTCGCCGCCGCACACAATAACCGTGTAAGGGTGTTTATCCAATAGGTACACTTTGCAGATTTAACTTGACCCGAAGTTCGAAAATAGACACCTACTAAGTGAACCTATTTAACCTGTGGTCTAGTTGTGGGATAGGGGAAGACTGAAGATGCATTTCAAAAGTCAAAATGGTTTTGATTCAAGTAGTGCATGGTTCAATTTACCTGTTCCCTTCTCCCCAGCATCCCCTCGGGGAGTTACATTTTTTACCTTTTTGGCGATTCTATTTCCTACCGCCGGGCAGGCCGAAAGGGCCAATTCCGCACCAACTTTTGTTCGACACCTTTAAATATCTCCTGGAAAGCTTGAAACGAAGAACTCATTTTCAAGGAGTGAAATATGACGAGAATTTGCGGAGGTGACAAGAAAGAGCCAGACAAAAGAACAGAGCATTGAAAATACGCGATACGAACCAACGGACCGAACCGGCAATTTCCTAGCTCTTGTCAGAGTTCTTTCAATTCAAAAGTTCATTGCGATTCTCATTTTAATTACCATCAATGATCAAATAGTCTAGTTGGTTATTCTTTGCGAGTAAAAATGTACAAACGCGTCACCATTTCAGGGGTGGATCCAGACTCGTTCCCAGTCCCTACTTACTTGTTCTTCAAAGGCGATGAAAGACTGGGGAGAAATGATGTCAAGGTCGCGGGGCAGGCTGGGAAGAGCGAAAGAAAAGTAGGGACGCTACCCGATTTTCGTGCAGCCTTCCCTTGATGCAATGCGTTCTAGTCAAAACCGCCTCAGGAGCGACTGGGAACGAGTCTGGGGCGGATCCAGGAATTTCTGAAAAGGGGGGGGGGGGTGTAGACTATTGTAGTAACCTTTAACGCCAATGGTGTGGAGGGCGAGTTACGGACCCGTGCCTCTGGCACGAGCGGGTCCGGAGCTATGCACTTTCCCAATTTTATTCTATTATTTTTAGGAAGAATCAAACAAAATAACAAAAAAATAATGCTCCTCAAAGGGGAGGTTGCAACCCCCTCAAACCCTCCCCTGGATCCGCCTCTGCATTTTGCTGAAAATTTATGTTTGTTCTCAAGTTGCTTGCAGCCGCGGGCTTTAAATTTTATGGTTTATTAAAACAATGGATAAACACATAAAACAAGACGCTAGCAAATTAACATTAAAATAATAACAGTATCAAGCCGGCTTTGATGAAACAATCTACAAATCATACATATATCGTAATTAATAAGCTTTCTAAAAAGGTTACCCCGCGTTTTCAATAATGTTCTTCGCCACGTGCTTTTAAATCATAACACATCGATTTTTGCACAGGCCTGTAACACACAAACAATTGTTTGACAATTTATATTGAACATCCCTTCGAATACAGACTTGTTTTTAGAGGTTATTCTTTTCCCTTCATGCCTTGTTCTTAAGCTAAAATTCAAACGAATATTTTAACTTGAACGAGGCATCAAGGTTTAATTTAAATAAAAACAAAAGAATATATAAAATTTAATAATATAATATTTAATGAGAAATTATAGTTCGAATTTGCAATGCGTATTATACATGGAACCCATTGTTTAGGAACATTCTCATCAACATACTCTAAACAACAAAACAAAAGCTTAAATGTTACTATTTTTTAATGACTACAATTAAACGTATTATACACGGGTAAATACGGTATACAAAATCGCATAACTTCAAACACAGTTATGAAATAAAAATGAAGGATACAAAATGTTTACAAAACTTCTATCTTCACACTGATTAAACTTGCAACAATGAAAGAAAAAATGATGGTCTTGGAGTGAAATGGTGCTGAACTGGTGGGGTGCGGCTCATCTGTGGATTCAGTTGATGGTTTCACTTCACTATTAGGGTTCTTACCAGAAAATGACATAACCATGCAGTTTTCAGTGTCCTTTTCATACTTGAATGAGGTTCCCCACATGGTGTCACACAAACCTTTGCCATCTTTGTAAATCTGCAGTTAAGATAGAATATACCAAAAGCAGTATGCATACATGTACAGTGACAAGGTTGAATGCTAACATAAATATGCAATTGTAAATCTGCAGTTAATTAAGATAGAATATATAGACCAAAAGCAGTTAGTGAGAAGGTTGAATGCCAACATAAATATGCAATTGTGAATCTGCAGTCCAGATAGAATACCGAAAACAGTATGCATTACAGTGAGAAGGTTGAATGCCAACATAATGCCAACATAAACCTCCAATGGACGAGCATCCCAACCAGTGAGGAGCAACAATACTCTAGGAAATCTTACAAGTACATGGGATGAGACTGGTTTCTTTTTGCACTTGTTTTGTAACTTAAAAATGTATCTCCTCTGACTATATCAAAATTAGCACTAATAATAACAAATGACTATATAATTATTAGCTAATTAAAATTAATATTCCAATTAGTTATTTAATTATTAAAAGATGAAGTAAAAAGAACCATCCTCATAGTGTAACATTTCAAAATAAGACGTCAAGTAGCAAGAACTATGATGTGCTAGAAATGTATCACATAAATTATTTTAATTGCATATCATGACATGAATCAAAATTTAAAACCAAATGCTGCAATTGATACAGAATTTGAACTATACCGGTATATATCATCATTTTTGGTAGTACACTGCATAAACTAGCTATCCACTTCTCATGTTGAGATAGTTTTTAACCCTTTAAGCCCCAAGGGGTCTCCCTGTGACAAGTGAAATTGTCTGGCGTTAGCCAGAGTAAAATCTGTAAAGACACTATTGGGGCTTAAAGGGTTAATAAGTGTCTTAAAGCCTGCTGTAAGACTTATGTGTGAAACAATCCCAAATGATATAGAAAATGAGATTTTTTGTTTCACTTTCCTTTGCATTGTTGGGTTTACAGCTACGTGAATGCTTCCAGATTAACCCACAACTATAGTGAAAACTCCCAGTAACCAAAGATTGCAAAATCAAGTACTTATAAGTCCAGCCTAAGCTGGTAGATGTAAGCATTATATGTAAAATTAATAACATCCTCACCTCACTGAATGTGCGGCATTCATTGCCTAATGGACAAGTGTAGGCATTGGATGAGGAATTGAAGTTAAACCAACTTTGCACACATGTTTTGTCATTCTTGCAGGCATCAAACCATTTGTTACAGTAGCTAGCACACACAGGGACATGATGAACCGAACCATTCCCCCTGTGCCACTTGATCAGGTTGGGCTCACACTGCCAAAAACACTCCTCATCCATTATATACCTCTCACATTCCTAAGGTGCAGAATAAAAATGATGTATAGCGCATCAGTATTTCCAGTTTAAAGAATACCCATAGAGAAACCACAGACACATCTTCACTAAAACTTGTCATTCTTAATGTTGCCTTTAGGAGCTGCCTTCATGAGTAACAGGTAGAATCTGGAACAAGGGTCTAAAATTAGGCAACCTTTTTAGCAGTTTTAGAAGATTGAGAAATTTGTTTATTAAAATGTGTGCAGTTTTAGTTTTTTTCCTTTTCTTCGAGCATGTCATATAATTAAGTGGATATCAAGCATTTCTGGGGTAGAGAATATTATGTTGGTTTAAAGTAGAGTGCAGATCTGCTTTATACAGGCCTTCTGATAGGGTGCGATAAAAAAATGCAAATTATGCGAAATTTGCAGGGCATATTATGCGATTACAGAGGCCAATTATGCGATAAATAATGAAGATTGTGCGATTTTTTTCTGAGCAATTTTAAGCTTGTTTTATAAGGTTTCAGGATAAGAAAAACACTTTTTTGCTGCTCTTAAGACATTTTGAATGCGTTTCTGCTTTGTATGAAACAATTTTATTGTGTAAAATACAAAGCTAAACTCAACCTCGTTCCCAGGGTCCTCTCCCACTCGGCCCCCGAGTAGGAGAGAACCCTGGGAACGAGGTGGAGCTAAACTGAAACACGATGCTGACGTCTGTCGACACACGTGCAGTGCGAACCTAACATTGTCTGTGATAAAAAAATAATGTAAGAATACTCAACGGATCAGCGAAATATTCCTAGCTAGCACTGCCTTACGTTGTGGAGTATATTCCCGTTTCAAGTGATTTTTTAGACTAAGTAGAACCTGAGATAAATAAATGTTTGAGTGACCTGTTCAATTCATAGCGCCGCATAATTAGTTCAAGGCGATAAAAATATAACTGTCGGCACGCAAGTAAACAAAACACTGACAAGGATCAGGAGCCCAGGATCAGGGTAGTGGGCTCCTGCAAGAATAGAAATAATACCAAAATACTCGACGCATCCCGTTTCAAGCAATTTCTAAGACCCGGAAGATTCCGAGATATTGTTTCTTGAGGAAATTGCGAACCGAATTTTACAAGTTTGTTCAATTCTCAATAGTTTTCAGTGGTTCTGAAAACTTGCTAATAGCACGCTGAAAAGTATTTTGTTAAGCAAAAAACAAGGAATAAAGTTTTCTTCGATTCTAATAATTATAGAAGGCTAACCGACTCAATAAGTTTCAAGAACATGTATTATTTACGATAAGTGTTTCCACGACTCGAGAAATACGAGTTCAATTAAAAAATGCCTGAAAGGCTCATAGCAATTTTCAAAGCGCTCCATCGCTTCAAATTTTGTGAGTTCTCTAACTATTTTGCATAACTTTCTTTTGTTTTTGTGTGCGGGTTATCTGCAAGTGCGTGTTTTGACGATTCCCATTTTTGTGGTTACTCCGTCCTACGGAGTACCACTTTGTCATGGCGCTATGCGAGTCCGTCCGTAACAATAGAATGTGACGTCACAATAGGATGACGTCTCTGGCTTAAGGCCAAGGTCGGTGCGTGCAAATAAATGCATTTGTATGTCCTTTTAGATCGTTATTTCTTAAAAACTTAATCGATTAAGGAAATCCTATTTCAGGTTTCTTCTGCCGGGTAATTGAAGAGAAAAATTATTTTTCAGATTTTTACAGACACGTGAAAACAGTTCTGAAACCAAGAGATATTATATAAAAGATATTACAAAAGTCTGGCATAATCCCTACTTTTAGTAGGTAATCTAACAAAGATTCAATATATTAAATTATACCCGAGAATTTATTTCTTGAATTTTAGAGTTTAGAAAACAACAGAACGACGAACGCGAATAAAAAAAACATCGACATTCACTTCTACAAAAATTTGAAACGCATAATATGAATCAGGGTTCAAAATAAAATTTCGGATCTGGCCTAAATTTGTCGGCTTTTTATTTTCAAGGCTCATATTTTACCGGCTGTCAATACTAGTAATGTTCTCACACTTTCCGCGACTACCTGTTGCCTAGCACGTGACCAAAATCTTCCTGAATGAAATTTCGCTTTCTTCCGTGGGAAACCTTGGGATCGTAAACTGATTAAAACAAGATTTCGCAAACATCCCATGCTTTGGACTGCTGATAAAATTTAAGTGCCAAAATATTTTCACTTTAATTGACGTGTTTCGCTGCGACAGTTCACTTCCAAACAAATTATGTGAACTATGCAACTTTGTCTAGACAAACTGTCGCGCTTCTTCACTCACAAGCACGAAAATCCGTGTTATCAAGCAATATGAATATAAAGATGCTTAATTTTTCCACTGAACATTCGAAACATAAAAGAAAATAAGATCTGCATGCATTGCATATAGCCAATGTTCACCTGACTCTTGATGTTAAAGTAGTACCTGTATTTTTTCACTATGAAACGGGCTTTTAAAAAACGAGTTTCCATTTATCCTTAACATTTTGGAGTAACCACACGCACTCACTGAGTGCCTTTAATTCTTTTTGGCAAAAATCATCCGTGGGGGTAGTCCGCCGTGCGGGTTAACGGCCGGAAATTACAGCCATTCAGATTGGCTAATCTGAACAAGGGGCGTGTTGTGTTACACCAATAGGCGAGTCTTAAAGAATAAGACTCGTACCAGGTCCTTGACATTTAAAATAACGCCTTAACTTCGAATGAATACGAAATCGAAGGTGAAAGATTCTTGTTAGCTTTTTCTAAGGTAAATCATCTTGAAAATGGCGTATTTTTGCAGGAATTCCAAAGGAACTTGTTGATTCATGCTTTATTTTATGAATGTTGTGCGTTATTTTTTGAATTATGCGATTTTTCGTGAATTGTGCGATCGGATGCGATTTGAGGTCGATTATGCGAAATCGCACCATCGCGTAATACCAGAACGCCTGTTTATAAGGATATTAACTAGGGTATCAAAAATCATATATTTTGGCAAAAGCCCAGCATTGATTTTGGTGAAAGGGCCAAAAGGTCAGCAGAGAGGATGTTGAAATATCCTTTTATGAGGATGTCACTCTGAATGAAGATGGCGAAGCACACTTGTCCTGGCACTGTGCAGGCACCATTTCAACTTTGTGGGGCAAACCTTTGGAATGGTGGGCACCATATTTGTATATTTTATGCACCTATCAATGTTAAGCCGCAGGGGGGGGGGGGAGGCCGGGTATAGGCGGGGGATTTGACGTAATAAGTCTGCCCGTGGTAGGGACTTTTGATCATTCGTCGAGTCCCGGGGGTCGGGACTTTTGACTTTAACCGTTAGTAGCCTGTTTTCTGTATATCCCTATTTTAATTCTTGTTCGACCAATGCCTTGACCTTTTTCTGGAGGGGGGGGGGGGTGGGGAATTTGCACTCTTTTGACCAGCGATAACGTCCCTGGGGTCGGGCATTTGAACAGAAAAAATGATCTGAGTTCAAATCACCCGCCTATGCCCGGCCTCCCCCCGCTGCGGCTTAACATTGATAGGTGCATTACTTCAAGAATGTGGCTGGTTTCTGTATGATTGCTCAAATTGGAATACACCAGGATAGGTTCTGGGATCTCAAGCTTAGTGAGTTTGGGTCCGCAACTTTGTAATGGACCCATTTGACAATGTCATGCAATTCCCTTCAACCTGGTAGCTTGATATTAAATTTTGTCCCCTGCAATATTTTTTTGGGGATTGCTAAGAAACTACATAGCTTTAGTTGTTTCGGCATAAAAAATGTTTGGGCTATGCAGGTGGTTTTTATGTTGGTTGTGATGTGTGAAAATGCAAAAACTGCTGATATTGATATTTGTAGATCTAAACATGGCAGGCTAAGAGAAAAGTTTTGTAAACTACCTCACTCGTCACGTAACGGTTATTTTTCATTTACATATGGATTTCTCTTATTTCCGGTTCATAGTCCGGGGTACCAGTTTTCACACGTGGTTTTAATTTACGCTGTGGCTATATGCCCGGCAGCAGGGCACGGTCTAAAATAGAGACTAAATGCCTGGCAGCCGAAAAATTTTACGGAATTTCCACTGTAAGGTTCTTTTAAACTTCTTGAGAGTATTAGATGTGTTCTTAGAATTGTTGAGCGATTCCAAAAACCATGTTGATTTTCTAGTTGACGAAATATCTGAACTTGGGCATACCGTAAAATCGCTGTGTTGTTAGAAAATTTTGGCTCAGCCCGGCATTCACAAATAGTCACCAAATTCCGGCAGAAAGTCTCATTCAAACCTAACGAGAGTACTCGATGTTTGTTAAGGTATGCCAAGCGATTGTAAAAATTATTTTGATTTTGTAGTGGACGAATTTTCCGAACTTGTGCATACCGTGAAATCGCTTGTTTCTCCACACTTAGAAGATTTGTGATCCGACTGTCGGGCACGGTGTAGAGGGCACAAGTGTAATAAATGGACCCAAGCGTAATAAAGGTCCCATCTGTAATAACTTTTGGACCCAAGCGAAATAAAGGTCCCATCTGTAATAACATTTGGGCACAAGCGTAATAAAGTTCACATCTGTAATGAACTTACATAATATGAGACATGTCCACAATAGTACATCTATAATTTTAAACTTTAAATTATATGGCTGACGTCACAGGTCACGTGACCAAGCTATTTGAATGGAAAAATATAGGCCAACAACTCTTGTCGTGGCTCTCGGGCAAGTTTTCGCAATTACTGACCACGACTGAACATGCTTTAAAAAAAAGATCAGAGTTTCAGAACAAGCAAATATGTCGCATCTTTTCCGTTCCGTTCGCTTTGATAAACTGATAGGTTAAACAGTTTTCAATACAGTGGAATTGTGTTCATTTTCCCCCCTCTGTATTCATTTTGGTCATTTTCGCATCTTTTCACTCACGGCTGAATTTGGCCACATTTAGTAACATAACTCCCTCAAAAGGTGAGGTATAAGTATTACGCTTCGCCTCGAGTTTTTTAACCTGACAATACACTCGTGCTCGTTTTTTGAATAGCCCAAAAATCTCCGATGTAGATCAACTCATTCTTGCTCTAATATCTAGGCTTGGGCTTACTTTGCTCAACAAAAATTGGAAAGAAAGTCTAGCCATGTTTTTATCAGGTATAAAGACACTCATTAAACACTAATTTCTTTTGTTTTTCCTTTATGAATTATTAATGAGTTTTGAAACACCATGTACAATATCAGGGGGTACTCGTTAAAATCTCAATTTCATTAATATCTTCATTGTTTTAACATAAGACTCACCCTCACTGGCCATAAAACATCGGAGCCAATCAATAAGTAGGCAATTCCATGATGGCATGGAACAGAACAGGCAGAACGTAACAGGAACTGTTACATTCAGAAGAAATCAAATCGTTGCATACTCTAGAGTGGGGCTTCCATAACAGGACAGTGAAACAGCACTGAGCACTTTGGTTACACTTAAATTAATGATTGGAAGTGCAAACAGCCTTATTTTTCAATAGCCAGCGCCGTTTAGCTAATACTTTTCTACTGCCTCACTACTATGTTTAAGATTCAGTTTGACAGCTGGTAATGTGGGACCCAAGAAAACGAGGAAGATAAAATCAGGTGACTTTATACCTTTTACCTCTTATTGGTCGTAATTTGTTGTTGGCATATTACCAGTTTGAGTATAAAGCTAATTAGGACCTTTATTACGCTTGGGTCCAAATGTTATTACAGATGGGACCTTTATTACACTTGGGTCCAAAAGTTATTACAGATGGGACCTTTATTACACTTGGGTCCAAAAGTTATTACAGATGGGACCTTTATTACGCTTGGGTCCATTTATTACACTTGTGCCTTCTACACACGGTCTCAAATGCGCTAAATGCCCGGCAGTCAGAAAAGTCACCTCCAAACGATCATATGTCGATTAAGAAGTGCTAAGCGATCCTGAAAAGTTTTATAGATCTCAAATCCAATGGTTGGTTTACGCTGAAACGAAATATAGTAGACATAGTAGATGTTGAAGCTGATCAGTTCGTGACACCATGACAACTTCCGGTCATGCGTGACGCTTGTTTGTTGAGGGAAATTTGCAGCATGTGAGGTGTAAGCACTTACGAAGCGTAAACCAACCATTAGATTTGAGATCTATAAAACTTTTCAGGATCGCTTAGCACTTCTTAATCGACATATGATAGTTTGGAGGTGACATTTCTGACTGCCGAGCATTTAGCGCATTTGAGACCGTGCCCGGCAGTCGGATCACAAATCTTTTAAGTGTGGAGAAACAAGCGATTTCACGGTATGCACTAGCTCGGAAAATTCGTCCACTACAAAACCAAAATAATTGGCATATCTTAACAAACATCGAATACTCTCGTTAGGTTTGAATGAGACTTTCTGCCGGAATTTGGTGACTATTTCTGAATGCCGGGCTGAGCCAAAATTTTCTAAGTGTCGACAACGCAGCGATTTTACGGTATGCCCAAGTTCAGATATTTCGTCAACTAGAAAATCAACATGGTTTTTGGAATCGCTCAACAATTCTAAGAACACATCTAATACTCTCAAGAAGTTTAAAAGAACCTTACAGTGGAAATTCCGTAAAATTCTTCGGCTGCCGGGCATTTAGTCTCCATTTTAGACCGTGCCCGGCTGCCGGGCATATAGCCACAGCGTTTAATTTATTAACTCGGCTGCCATACAACTTCAAGTCCAGCGGAAGAATGGATTAGTTTTTTCTTTTGACCCTATACTTCATTATGCCTGATGTGGCTGTACTGCCTTGTTCTTCGAAAATGTTTGTACTCGCATGTTTTACTCAAAACGATCTACTCTGATAAGAACAGCAGGCATGCATAATGAAGTGTGCAATGACGCAGAAATCTTGCCTGAATATGTTTCTTTCGTCCTACACCATATTCTTATGTAGAAACAAAGGTGTTAAACCACCCTACTAAATTCGAAAAAAGGCATGGAGCAGAACACGATACGATTGAGGTGAGCTTGTGTGATGTCGCTTCGTAGCGACTTTACACGTGTATGACGTAATATCGAACGATGTTGAAGATATATTTTTGTTCATAAAATAGGATGTAAAGCTTATTTTCTATTTACACTAACAAAGTACGATCTCTCTTTATCCTCTGTCGGAAAAATAGACGGCAAAATGTTGAAGTTTTTTTTAAAATCGCTTGATCTCTCGTGCCAAGTCGTCGATTCTTAAATATTACTAATTATAGCTGTGGGTTAATTTGCACTGATTACAAGCGTCCCATTATATAGTTGGCTGCTTTACCTACCTTCGACAAATTTCCGCAATGATCCCATGAAAAATTATACAGCACCTCAACTCGGTTCTTTTTCAGCTCGGCAGTGAAGTTTGCCGTGCAACACGAGCTTTCCTTCCACGACAGGCATTCGACATACTCCGGGCCCTCTGGAGAAGGTTTGTCCT
Source organism: Ricordea florida (assembly GCA_949710005.1). Classification (NCBI taxonomy): domain Eukaryota; kingdom Metazoa; phylum Cnidaria; class Anthozoa; order Corallimorpharia; family Ricordeidae; genus Ricordea; species Ricordea florida. The sequence goes on from OX453280.1 coordinate 5,360,841, forward strand.
TATGAAAATCACCTTTGATACATTCTGTCACCTCCGCGTCTTCATGTCCATGTCCATGTCCGTAGCAAAAATCCCCAAAGAGGGCGAGGGCAAAAAGGCAGGCTATAGCCACTTTCAGAAACTTTGCCATCAAGATAAACTTGTCTGAATTAATGATTTGATAACCACGAGGACTTATGTTCACTCTGTTGAGTCTCCAGACGAGTGGAGGTTTGTTCGGGTAGACAGTAACGCAGTCCACATGATAAGCGTGATGTTTGACAACCTCGTTCCCAGGGTCCTCTCTCTACCTCAAGAAAGTACCCTGGTTGCGGCTGGTCACGTTACTGCTAGATTTTTGCAGATTCCAGAGATATGATGGAAGGGAGGGGCTGGAAAGTTAAAGTTTGTCTCGGCGCTGAACTTGCTTACTGTGCACATTAGGGAGTGTAATTTGCAGCCCTCCTGTTGTGGATCGGCAAAAATCACAGCGAAGGCATTGACAAATTCGATATAGGAGTTCATTGTGTTCATTGTTCGGCTAAAAGGTTAGCTCTGCATTTAGCTGAATTTTCGCCGTCGATAGTTGAACGGTCTTTAGAATTTGTGGCAGTGAAAAAATCTGAACTTGGAAATGACGACCACCACAACAAGTGGACCGCGCGGTGAATTTAATTTCTTTCATTCGGCGAAATCATAACGAAGGTATTTACTCGATCCGTTAGAGTTAAATACGTCGTATGGTCGCCTACAAAGTTAGTTTTGATTTTGATTGAATTTCTCTCACCGAAAGTTTGACGGTCATTCCATTCTCTTGCGGCGAAAACATTTTACGAAGAACTTGATATCAACAACATCGGCGCGCTGAATATTATAGCTTGATTTAGCTTAAGCAATCGGCAAAATCACAACGGCGGCATTAATGCATTCGTTTAGAGTTTGGTACGTCCAGTGTTTGGCCTAGAGACGAACTGAATTTGATAGAGTTCATCCAATCGAAAGTTGGTCATTCGATCCTGTTGCAGTGAAATATTCTATGAAGAACTATGACAACAACGACATCGGCCGCGCGTTTCCAAAATCCAACGGCTTTCGTTTCAAAGCTGCCTAGCAATAAGTCCAATTTTCGGTCGAGAAACTAGCTTCTCATTAAACTGAATGTAACCCATCGAAAATTTGTCGACGATTATTAATTCTAGTTCTGTGAAAAACTGATGAAAATAATCCGAAGCAGGCTGTCGACGGTTAATTTGAAAAGTAGTGAAAAATACGCAAACGTTCCTCTCAATCAACATCTCATACTTATAGAAGTTCAGATAGAAACGAGGCACCGGTCACCGCATTTGTCCTAAGCTTCCTCATGTTTTCAGAGGAAATACCTTGTTTTAATCCATCCTCACGATCTTCAGCTGTTAAGTATAAGTCATGGTAGGTTTGAAAGAGATCGTATCTTTGAGTATCCTGTAGTGTTTCCCCACCAAAAAGAACCTTGAGTCTGGATACAAGGTTACTACCTACGTTATTCACGAGGGTGTTGTTAGCATGACCGGCAACAGTCAAGTCAAATAGTAGAGATACGCTTCCTGGGACAATCACTACATTCTCAGAAAGTTGTGGAATATTTATATACAGGGTTTCTCCAGGACTAGCGGAGGAGGGATTGAGTGTAATTCGATTCAGTGACAATTCCGCTTTCAAGCCGAAGGGCTCTCGTGGAATCCTGTTTGGGTTAATTTGTTCAGATATAGCTTGCGACATATTGATTTTAAAGATAGGCGGATTATTCTTTAAATGAGGAAAACATACTATTCAACTTATGGATATTGGAAAGGGTATTCTGCCATTCCAAAATTAGCTGAAAAAGCAAAAGTTAGTGAAGCTGAGGCTAAACGGTGGCTTGAGAAACAGGCGCTGTGGCAAATCTATCTACCAGCTCCAAAGTATATCCCTAGACCGTATTGGAATGTGGAAAAGCCTAATCAGATTCACCAAGCAGATCTATTATTTTTACCACATGATAGAGTGGGAAGAAAGACATATCGATATGCCTTGGTTGTGATTGATATAGCTAGTCGATACAAAGATGCCGAGCCATTAACCTCAAAAGAAAGTAAGGAGATTTCAAAAGCTTTAACAAAAATATACTCCAGAAAGTTAAAATATCCTAAAACATTAATTGTTGATCCTGGAACAGAATTTATGGGAGATGTAACAAAACTTATGAAAAAACATAATGTAACCATACAACGGTCTGAAGCTGGAAACCATAGAGCTCAAGCATTTGTTGAAAGAGCAAATAGAACGTTGGGTGAACGATTATTTAGTCATCAATATGCTCAAGAAATGATTAGTGATGATCGATCTAGAGTATGGGTGAAACGATTGCCAGATGTTTTGAAAACTCTGAATAGTCAACCTACACGCATTACTGGCATAGAGCCTGAGAAAGCTATAAGACTGAAAGAGATTGATATTGATCCTCCAAAGTATAAGCGAGTTGTTGGACATGATGAGGTGAGACTACCACCTGGTGTTAAAGTTAGATACTTACTTGCTCCTGGAGAAGATGAAGGAGGTGAGCGCAGACGAGCTACGGATCCTATCTGGAGTATTCAGGTTTACAATCTTTCTAGGAGTGTGGTGTCACCTAATCAGCCAGTGTTGTATTATTTACTAGATGGACCAAGGCGTAGTTTTGTTAGAGAAGAGCTTCAGGTTGTACCAGAAGATACTGAGCTGCCGCCTAATTCTGTGTTGGAACGATAATGTCCGTGGGCGTAAGTATGTATACCATCTTCACAAATGTGTCGCTTGTCATCAAATGGTGATAAGGCGATCTTGTTAACCGTTTCAGTGTAAACATCATGCTTGTGGCTTCTGATTACATTCATCTGTCTCATCTGTGGTTCTTTATTGAATAGACAATCCTTGTAATCATCAAAGGTTATGGTCTTTTTTACGACTGATGCCTTTACCCCTTTGTCCTTTTTTATCTCTTCTCCATTAAGCATCTTGTAGCTGTAAAGTTTAGCACGTAGACCAACAAACTCTTCAATTATCTTTCCACCAGCTTCATCTTTAAACATACCGATGATTTTCTTGTTCACACCTGTCTCGATACCTGATGGATGGTTTTTGGGATAGTTGCTGGTATCAAACATGTCTTTTACATCTTTGCTAATGTCTTTGTAGAAATCATCTGTTTCTATCTCATAGGAAAGACTGTCAGTATCTGTGAACAACAATTTAGCTTTTACATCATATTTTGGTTTAATGTAATTGTAGTGAAAATCATACATCAATGTTTTACTTAGGTCTAGAATGCACATGCCTAAGTAAACAGGTTTATCGAAGACTAACTTTGTTTTCTTCATGTGGATGGCTACTAGATTCTCACAAAAGATGGTGCGGTGCTGATAGTTTGGCTTTGATATTAATTTTTTCGCATCTTTTTCATTAGTAACCAATCGTACGTCCACCCTTTTTCTAATGTTTTCCATGGTTTTCCCAAAGACAGAGTTATTCATAAGCTTGAAGAAATCTTTCTCAAAGTCGTTGGATGCTTTCGCCCTGAGGTTGGTATTCAAGTCGATGTACGGTTTTAACCATGCAGACTCTTCGAATGTAATACCCCTATGAATCTTAGTGACTTTTAATCCAAGACTTTCGTAAACTTTCAACGTCTCATGGTGAACAACATACTTTACCTTGTCGTTGAGGTTCGGCATCAATTTCTCAACCTTATTAACGACAAGTCTCTCTGGAGCTAGTGGATAGTCGTTGTGCAAGTCGTGAAGGCGCTTGGGGTATTTCAAGTTAACCTCGAGTATACATGGGAGATTTTTCCAGCCCTCGAGTTCTTGGTTAGTCATCCATCTAAAACCGTGAGTAGGGAGTGGTTTACTCATTGCCCAGCCGTATAAGTTGTTTGCGTCGAGATATGTTATATACTTTGTGGGTAAGTTAGAATCAAAGTTGGTCATGTACGGGTTGTTAGCTTTACCATATCTAGTAGAGATCATAGATATACCCCCTCGAATGCCTTTCTCAACCATAAGTAGAATGTCAGGATCAGTTAGCAGCTCCAACTCCACTTTAGTTAACTTTAACGCAGCATCCCAAGCTAGTCCAGGCGCTGTGTAATACCAAGCAGGGTCCAATCCATAGTTTTCACTGCAAACATCTCGAAAGTTCTCGAAGACATCGGCTAACAGGAGTACATCTGACTCAAGATATAGGTCGTGATATTCCCTCATTGTTTTCATTTCAAAGTTTTCTCACACCTTTTGAGCATGTTGGTAGTTGTCTTCTGTTATGTCTTTGTCATTGAGTTTTGAGTAGAACGCTTCTTTAGGTGGTAATTGTGTACTTGATAGTTTATCGAAGCCGTCAAACCAGTCGTATGGGAAAACACCCTTTCTCAACAATAGCTCTAATTGTTCACCTTCATAGTAGCTCATAAGGTTTTTGAAAGCCTCTTTTGGTAGATTAGTTACTAAGCTGTCAAGGCTGGTTGCCATAAATTTAAATGAATCGATGAATCTTATGTCTCGCTTCACATCAACCTGCTTACCTTCTTTGTTCGTAAAGGTGCCAACTACAATCTGTTTTGTGAAAGAAATATACTTTTCCTCATTATTAGGTATACAGTTTATTTTACCTTTTGATGTACCAAGGTTCTTGATAAATAGATGTGAATCATATCCAGATAGGTTGTGAAAGATGACTGGAAAGAACTTTGGAATTTTATAGTTTAAGTTGCATTCGTTATGGGCTGCTCCTCTATACTTTCCTGTAAGGTGGCAGTGGTCTAATACCTTATCTACTCCTAATTCACCTTCACAGATGTGGCAGTGAGTAGCATTTTTATAGTCGATTTTATCCCTTTGAGTCATCTTAACTTTCTTAGAAAACTTGAACTTATTATAAATTTTCTTAATATCTGACTCTAAATTATCTACAAACATCTGTGGGATATCTTCGTCTGGGGATTCAGCAGTGTATCTTACAAGCTCGGGTGGAAATATGTTATCGTCAAAACACTTGATAAGATAGCAGTAGCCTGATGCTTTGTGCTTCTGGTATTGTTTAGTAAAGCTTCTACTTTCATCTGGAGAGCAGGTGTGTATGTTCTCTGTAAAGCTCTCAAAATCGGCATAGACAACAAAGGGAACTCGCATTTTTCTGTTGAAATTCTTAAAGTAAGTATGATTGTCTACAGGCATCTCAATCTTGACTTCTTCTTTTGTGGTGCAGTATTCGAGATGTTTTTCTAATGAGGTCTTTGACTGGAATGAGTTAAGACATCTATAGCAAAATTTGCGTACGTGTTGGTGATTATTCACTTGAGAGGATAAAAGTTTACTCATATTCTTTATCCAGCAGTAGTGATTTGTTTCATCGTTTGATATGAGAAGTAAGTTGATCACATGACCTCCTCGTTTCTTACTTATTTTTAGAGGGTATACATCACCTTCATATCCGTAGACGTTAATCGCATAGGGGTTTTGCTTTTCGAACTTATCAATCTGTTTTAGTGAAACGGGGAACTCTATTCCTGACCAGTCAAAATTATTTGAGTTCTCTCTCATTTGTTTATTTAGTCTTTGAGCATCTTTCTCTTTAGGAAACACAGCGGAGGTTACTGCCCATTTGAAACACTCATGATCGTTCTCGTTCTTAACTCATTTCTGTCACGCAAGTAAAATTTGGGTACATATATACCCAAGGAAGAAAAAAATTCGCAAAAAATTGCGTTACATCCGATTCCCTCCATATTTGGAGAACAGGGAGGTTATAGACTTAGCCAATCACCGAGCGATTTTGGGCTAAAACACTTAAATGTGCCATACACGACGAATTTTTCATTTTTCACTTTCCGACCGTGAGTATGGCGTCCGTGTCGAAGAGAGCGCGAGTCGAGTATGTCGATCCAAATGACGTTCTAGAGATGATTTTGGATGGCGATGAAGATCCTGGTGGTATGTCTAGTGGCGAGGAAAGCGATTTAGATCGCCAGCTCGAAAATCAGAGCGAAGAATCAAGGTAAGCGATCAATAAACTTTCGAACACGAGGCTTCCCCAAAGTGACGCAGTTGCCCAGAGGTTTTTGAAATGCGAGGATATGCTCTTTAGCATGCCTTTTTTGCGTCTGAATTCTTGCCTATGTCATAAAAGATATCTATGAATTCATATACGGGAGTACACAGCTCAATAATTTTGGAGGAAAGCTTCTTTTTGAGCGATATTTTGGTCTAACAAAAGGGGACGCGAAATACGAGCCGACGCTAAAGTGATGTTGTGTTTCCATGGAGAGATGCGATCGGGTCGTGTTGCTTGATTTTGTTGTGTACGCGTTTGTGAATTGGCATTTGTTTTCTTATTTTTTGTGTGATTAAATTTTAAATAAAGCTAAGTAAAAACAAAGTGTGTTTGTAATCATCTTAGTGCTGAAGAAGAAGAAGAACATGAAGAAGGAGAGCGTGTAGTAATTGAAGAAGATGAAGAAGGAACGCAGGAGGATGCCCGTGATACAGATGTTCCTGGTGTGTCAACTATTTTTCAATTGGCATAAATTTAGCCTAAATAGTAGAAATTTGAAATTATTATATAAAATTCTTACTTTCATTTGCACATTTGCACATGATTCCAGCATATTTATTTATTTACATGGTGATAAAAATATTTCAATAATTATTTTTATGTTTCCATGTAGTCCCCCATGGCTTTGCTACTCCTGCTCCTGCTGGTCGTGGTCCTGCTAACCCTGCTGTTCCTCCAGGTCAGTATTTGAACTGTATAAGTACTATTTATGCAAGAGAAAGTTTATTTTTTGGCCCATATCAGCATATCTGTGGATTATACACACATCCAATTATAATATTATTTTATATTTGTATAGTACCCCACGCCCCTGCTTCGTTTTATGGTGATCCCCGTCCCCGTCCCCGTGTCCGTGCCCCAGTTGTACGTCCCGGTGCTCGTGGTCGTGTTCTTGGTCGTGGTCGTGGTCGTGGTCCTGCTAGTGCTCCTGGTCCTGTTCGTGGTGATGCTGTCCCTGGTCCAGCACCCAAGAGCTATGATGACGCAGATGTTGGCAATATCCTCCCTGGTTTCAACCCTTCGCGCCCACCTGGTATCCACTTTGGCCGACCTCTTCTCCGGAATGCTATGACAAGGGCTGTTGATTTTTTTTTCCTTTTCTTTACAGTAGATATGATAAACACTATATGTAATAATACTAACAGTTATGCTACTGAGCATATAACAGAAGGTAACTTTCGGTCTTATGCTCAGCCTGATGGGAGCTGGTTAGACGTAACACCTGATGAGATCAAGAGGTTGATTGCTATGTTGATTTATTTTGGTCTTGTCAAAATTGGAAATGTAGACAGGTATTGGAGTGTAAAGACCCTGTACCATGGTCTCTGGGCACGAGCAATCATGTCTAGAACCAGATTTAGAGCCCTTATGGCCCTGCTACATGTTGTCGATCCAGCAACTGAGGAGACCGGGGATAAATTACGTAAAGTAGAGTCATTTATTGGTTATTTTAAATCTAGATGTCTTTCTTTATATCAACCTAGACAAAATGTAGCTATTGATGAACGTATGGTAAAGTCTAGGCATAGGTCTGGTATACGGCAGTACATCAAGGACAAGCCCACAAAATGGGGAATCAAACTCTGGGTGCTAGCAGACAGCTCTAATGGCTACACTGTGGACTTTGATGTCTACATTGGTAAAGCAGCAGGGCAGACTGTTAGTGCAAATGGGCTTGGCTTTGATGTTGTTGTGAAACTAATGGAACATTTCCTAAATCAGGGCTACCATTTATTTGTTGACAATTTTTACACTTCAGTGACCCTATTTAAACATTTGTTTACAGTAGGGGTCCCTGCCACAGGTACCATCATGGAGACCAGAAGAGATTTTCCTCCTATTCTGAAGAATGGCAAGGCATGGGCCAAGAAAGAAAAAAGGGGAAGTATGCGTTGGCATAGGGATCCCCCCTGTTTAGCATTGCAGTGGGTGGATAATAAAGTCGTTTCAATGTTAACAACCATAGATAATGCTAATGATCAGGTGCAGGTGTCCCGTAAATCTAAGACTGCTGGTGTGTGGAGCACTAAAGTGGTACCACAGCCCAAAACTATTAGTAATTATAATAAATATATGAATGCAGTCGACAGATCTGATCAGATTTTAGCTACCAATAATGTCTTACGTAAGTGTATGAGGTGGTGGAAAACTTTGTTTTTCCACCTCATTGATATAGCTGTAGTTAACAGTTTTATTCTTTTCAAAGAGCACCAGGCTAAGTTTCCTGACAATGAAGCCCTTCGTAGGTCACCTGATTATTCACTGGCTCAATTCAGGGAAGAGCTTGTAAGACAATTGTGTGATTTCCCTGAATATGATGTACCACCTGTACATGGCACAGCGAAACCAGCTCCTCCTCCTCCGGGGGAGTTCGAAACTGTGCATATTCCAGTTTTCTCCAAGGAGAAGAAACGCTGTGTCGTGTGCTACAAGAAAACCAAGGCTGACAATAGGGTGTATTCTTTTTGCAGAGCACCACAATGCAACAAGAGCTACATGCATGTGACGGGGGATAAGAACTGCTTTGCGGAGTTTCACACCAGGGAGTATCACAACACTTAAATTCATAGTTTATTATCTCTATTATGCATTGTTCTTGATATATAAAAATAATTAATAAAAAAATAATAAAATAAAGAAATACCAAAAAAAATACTGTAGTTTATATGACTTAGGTTAGTACCAAATTAACGTTATTGTGAGTTAGGTGCAGCATTAGCAGTGGGGCCTGCCAATGATTGGCAGGGGTGGAGGAGGGTCCCTCGGGGGGAGGGGGGGCCCTTTTTCCTTTTTCAATGCTTTCAGACCCAGCCCTAAACAGATACACCTGCAAACAACATTTTCCAAAAAAAAAAAATTTTTGCCGATTTTCATGTACTAACATGGTTGTATATAAAAAATCATATCTAATTCTAGATTTTATCTTTTTCAGCCAGATTTTCAGGACACTCTCCTGATATGATGAGGAACATTTTTCTTTTTAACAGTTCTGTACAATAACCTATCATTCTGGAAAAATTTCATTTTTTCCACAAATCTCATGAATAATTATGCAAATTTATGCTAATTAGGATTTTTTTACTGAAATATTATTGGATGTCATGATGAGATTCTTTTTTTTATAAGAAGCCCATTTTATCCCCTTTCAATTGAGATATAGTAGTCCACATTGCTGTAAATACCTGTTGAGATATTAAATAAAATGTCCATTGTGGTCAATTTTGTGCTTTTTGTGCCTGACAAAAATGAGTTAACATTGATGATTGCCTTCTTGGATGCTAATTTTGATGGTAGTGGAATATAGGAACTTCCAGAAAGCGGTTCAAAGGGGTCGATGTGTATATCAAAGTATTCCACATGGTCGAATTTCCAACCGTAGCCGTTAATTATAAATCGCTCAATCTCCTCAAGTTGGTGATTTGTCATTGTATCGAATAAGTCATAAAAATCGGTTGACTCTGTTATGATTTCTACAGGTGAATGAAAGTATTTTGAAGTTTCATCAATCTGGCTAGTGGCTAGTTTCTCTTTTATAAAATTACAGGTATAGATAAACTTAGCCTTGATAGGTTTCTTTTTCTTCTTAATGAGATCTAGAACTTTTGGTTTGATTTTAATGATCAACTTCTTATAGTCATACCCTTCCACCCCATCTATCCTAAAGGTTTTCAGATACCCCTTCAACGCTGTTTGTCTTTCTTTTGGAGTGAAGCGGTTGAATATGCGGTTAACCTTTTCCTTCAGACTTTCGACTCGTTTGTTTACAGTCTTTTTGATAGGTTCTGGGACATAAGATATTATCCAATCTGCGAACTTGTTAATCTCTTTCATTACTGAATTGGTAGCTCTTCTTGCTAATTTTTTGAGTGATGTGGGTTGGGATGTGGGTTTGGAAGGTTCGATAATGGGAAAATCAATCTCAGGTACCGGTTCATCAATAATATTAGTTCTAGGGGCTGGGATAGGTCTTTGCGGCTGGTTGGGGATATTACCTGATGCTTTGAGGGGTTCAGCTTTTTTAGTACGTGGTGTTGGGATCGGTGGGGTTTTAGAAAGCTTAGTACGTGGTGTTGGGATCGGTGGGGTTTTAGAAAGCTTAGTACGTGGTGTTGGGATCGGTGGGGTTTGAGAAAGCTTAGTACGTGGTGTTGGGATCGGTGTATTTGGCTGGGCCTCTCTTATACCCAACGCTTCGATGAGTTCTGCTTTACGCAATCGATAATATCCTTTAATACCCCGCTCTTTGGCAAGGAGTTTCAGTTCTTTCACTGTCTTCTTCTCCATTTTATTACTATATATGCATTTCTTTAAACCATTTTTTTCAATTTTATAATATATAGATGGTTGATGATGTTGAGGTGCGATTCAGCATCATTGCAAAGTCGGTGGTAAGCCTTTCTACAGATTCTTTCAAACGAGGTGCTGATCAACACCACAGAATTAATTAAGTACAAAACAGTCGGAAATGGTATTAGAATTATTTTTGGAAAGATCGAAAATGCAAAGTATCTGGAGGAGGAGGAGGAGGAGGAGGAGGAGGAGGAGGAGGAGGATTGCGCCAGATACTTTATTAAATCATTTTTTAATTTTGCGCCAGGACCGGCCATTTACATCTCTCTCCTTAAGTTTTACACGAAAATCCTGAAATGTTCCTTTAATTTGACTTTAATGTACTGATTTAAGTCTTCTTATGAAGCATTTTGTAGCAGCTTTAATTTGTAATTAAAGATGGCCAAAAGGCTTATTTCATAGACTTTAAGTGTGCTGCCCAAATGGCCTTAAAACCGCTTTTAATTCACCTTTAATTCAACTAAAATGTTTGATTGTTCATTTAAAGTCTCCTTTAATTGCCATTTAGTGTTACATTAAAGGGTCATAAAATCACATTTAAGTTTTCTTTAAGTCAACAAAAAATGCCTTAAAGATTTCTTTAGGGTCGTGTTTAATTTTCCTTTTTTTTGGACTAAGAGTAACATGACCTGTGGTAAGAAGTTCTAATAAGAGACCATATGATAAATCTGCTTTACTTCTTTGGTAGAAGCTAGGGTGAACGCTTCTTTTTTCATATTTCTTGTCCACATTTTCCCTCACTTATTTCAAACACAACCAAAGTGGACTGATATTCCATTCTGCATCTTGGCTTTCTTTCAGGAGACAAAAAATGTTGTGAAACCAATTGAAAGATTAAAGTTAACATCACTTTATTCTACTTTTAAATGCAACAAATGACAAATCAGGTCTATTTACATCCTAGCAGGTACAACAGACCCATTTCAGCAGGAAATATAGAAGCATATTGTTCATATATCATGTTTTCACATCTATTTAATTATAATATACTTGTATTTGCACTGCTAGTAAAACGGTCATAACTACTATAGATGAAGCTTCACAAAAACACTAATGTCTCTGCACTCTTGTGTGTTGCTGTTGTGCTGCTTTATTTACCCATGGTTGTTTCAAACTTTGAAGTATTTCCAGAAGAGGTGTAACTCTGTTCTTCCATGATCTTATTTTGTCTACAGGCAACCAGACATTTATTAATCACTCTAGCAAGTTGTTGAGAAAAATGTATGCAGACAGCATCAAAAGAATCTGAGCACTTAATTGTAATAATTTCTTTTGAGATTAAGCAAAAAACCTTGCTGTAAAACAAGTAAAAACTAATGAAACTAAATCTATTTATACACCGATCAGTGATGCATGCAACACAATTATTACACAGGGTTGCCACTAATTGGGATAGAAAATTTATTTCTGCCACAGAAATAAACAATTTCTTTGCAGGAACTTTACAAAATGCATTACTTTGTTAACAAGCAATCTCCACAACCTAATGACTAGCACAAAGTAAAATTCCTCGACTTTTAGGTATATTGAGAATTTCAATGACATCATTTACAATTTTTCAACTTTTTCTTAACCTTGAAAAAAAAACAAACAAACAAAAAACGTTTTTCCCTGACCATGACAACCCTGTTACTCCTCCGTTAACAGTATTTGTAGCCAGAGCAATGACAATTGAAACAAGCCATCCAGTTAACATCATCAAATAATTTCCAGTTGGCTTTTGAGTTGTCTCCATTGTATGCCAAAGTTCCTCTCACAGTGCCACTGCAGTTATACACAAATTAAATTGAAACTAGCCATCAAATTAAAATAAAAATCATTCCCACTTTGCTTGTGACTTATCAGCATTGTGTGTCACTGCAGTTATACAGCCTTCGAATGAAAAATTTGTTGAAGAATATTAGGCAGTGCATGTTTTTTGCAAAAGTATTTTAGCAGGTACAAAATACAGTTTATAATAGCTAGTACAAGGCAATGTATGAGCTCTTTGTCATGCTCTTGGCAGTATTGAAAAAGAAATTAGACTTCTTTTCATAAACCCATTTCTAAGCCTGTGTTTTGCACTTACTAAAATGTCACATTAAATTAATTTTGACAGCCCACTCAGGAAGGCCACGAGGGGTCTCCTCTTCAGACAGGTCACTTGATATTGTCCTAGGAAGGGTTCTTTACTTAATAGCCAACAACCTTTGGTTGACCATTCCCATCATCCCCATAGTTTCTCTCCTCACTGCTGCAGCCCTTCCTTTTGCACTGGCATCTTGCTACTGAATCACATCAAGGGCAACTGCATGTCTTGTTTATTTCTGAAAGATAATGGAACCAAGTTGACATCGCTGTGTAACCATGAAGGGCGTTAAATTAACATTTTTGCTGGTAGCCACTTGGCTCTTAAAATTTCTCAAAGTGGAAACCAATTCCAAAAAGTTGGTTGCCATTTTTAAAGACAATGTGATAAAAGATGAGCCAGCAAAATTTGCATGTGCTACAAAGTGGTCACTATTATGAGTCATATATAACGTTTCAGCAACCTAAATCCATGATGGCGTCTAGCTATCGATCAAGATGCATGTGCTAGGTTTTGGAAACAAACTTAACAAGGAAGTTTACTGTAGATTTATCTTTGAACATCTACTTAATTCACTATAACTTAACCCTATTTTAGCCCAAAATTTGTCATTTTCCAAAACCATATTCAGAACTACTGCAGGCTCACATGTCTTTTTTCCCTAGAAATGAGTTTCTGTTTGAATATGTTGGTATTCTCTTGCACTCTGCACCAAACTACATTGCAACAGATGGAAGCAACCTGTGTTTAAGTACAGGGACTATTAATTTTTAGTTTGTCATGCAGGCAATGCAAAATGAAGCCAGCAGTAAAACTGAAACAGCTTGCCCATTGAGTCTCAAGCTTTTTGTAATAGTAAAACAAAACAAATGAGAAAGCTTACAGGGGATTATCAAGCCTCAAATGAAACTTTCAACAAGCAATTACAATGGCACTTAAATTACACCACCTCTTTACCTATCCCTAGGCTTAAGAACTAAAGACACAAACAATACATGTATATTTCTACAGACATAAAGGTTACAATATATACCGTGTGCAAAAGTGAAAAGACTTTTATCAGTACTTGTATCTAGGTACCAAAAAACATATATCGTGCAGTGACATCTACAGCTTTCCTCCATATATGTACAATGCAGTATAAATTACATGTATATTCTGATGAGCATTAATCAAAGACTCCGGTTTTGGAAGGATATTGCTATATGCATAATAAATTATAGTTCCTCTTTTGAAAAATTGCAGAGACTTACTTTTTCATCAAGGTGAAATCCATTGAAATCCTCCCTTTTGATCAGGACTCTGTATACCTTCCTGAGAGATCTCTATTAAGCAAACACATGAAAAAAAAATAATGTCTGATGTTACAATAGGCTAAACTTCCTTTGTCAAAGGACTGTTTGCATTGTGCCCCTCCTAACTGGCTCAACCGAAAAAAGGTGCATTTCAGTCAAATTAATTAATTTAAGATAATTATTTAAATGAAAATAATTTATGCACAATTTGGGCGCCAAAACGTATTTCATAAACAAAGCCATCGAGAACGAATTTTACGGGTCAATGCATCATGTTCTAATAAGCAGAAATTAGTATACAATTATTGTCATGTATATGCCGTATTTATGTGATTAAAAGGTGCAGTTCTTCTACTTACTCTACAACCGGCGGGAACGGCAATGAGTCTCTGGCTCGTTATCATCTTCGGAGATTTTCTCCCAGAGGAATGCCTGGAGTTTACCCCTCATTTAACCTTTGCTCAATCCGTTTGAGCACTTCTGCTTGATGCTTGCTTGTCCTTTCGTGCTCTTGCCGCAGCTTTTCGTTCTCTCCGGCAAGATCACGGTTGCTTTGGATGAGTTTCCCCAACAGCACGACGCAATCTTAATAAGACATTACAGAACGAATTCACCCGAACTGATCTTCCAATCTGCAATTAACCTGAGTGTACAAGAAATTGCACAATAATACGATATTTATAATCTCAGTGGGCTAAAGAGCAACAAAATCAGAGCTAGGCCGGCTGGAGTGTCTCTCAACGAACATCAGTTTGCGCGCTCCGTTGTACAAATCCGGCCCCTGATGTCTCGCCTCGCTCTGGTTCAAAATTCGCTGACCCGTAACACAAAAGGCTCAAAAGGTGATACTCCTAACGTGGCCGCACAGCTTCGAAATCGGCGGGAACAGAGCGGGAACACAAGCAAAAGTTTGGGAGGTAAGTTCGACGAATTTTTTGTACTTTCTTTGCATGTCAGGCGGTGTGCGTAGTCTTTTTCCTAGATAAAACTAGATGATAATGCCAATTTGCATCTCATCGTACTCAAGTAATAGGCAGTGACCCGGCAATGATCATAGATGTAATTAAGTTTGGATGTATTCTTAAAGGTTACAATTATGTATATATCGGCCTGTTTAAGTTTCACTGCAAGCGCCATCGATTACATTTAGCTTATAATTTCATGGCTTGCGAGGCAAATTTGTTAAGAATTATTGTACACGGGCTGTGACGTTCTGCGATTATGTAAGCTTACATTATCCGAATCCTAAACTTGTAACTTATTAGCAGGACATCATGATAATTTTTCAACAGGGGGTAGGGGTTGCAGCACCGTTTTTTTCCACAAAAAATTCGTTTGTTTTAGTGCATTCATGAGTGGTTACCAAAACTAGATAGTGAGAAAATTTATGTAAAAGGCAAATACATCATGAGTCTTTCTGAATTTAAGCTGACTCTCTCTTTGAAAACCCTATAACATGGCTTCTGATATGTTACAAATTTGAAGAGCATAGCCAATATTTGAAATTCCAAATTCTTAGCTGTCCCTTTGTTCACGTGTACTATGTAATGCTTGCTTAACCCTGTGTAGTAATCCCCATGTATTCATTACTGGTTCAAACTTGTTTTCTTTCCAACTGATTCTTTTACTGTAGATGGAAAAGCATAACAAAGATAAAAGAAGGGAGTAATTGAAGAAATGTAAGAGGAGATTGAAAGGTTACAGAACTGAGGTGCAGTACATGGAACAAAGTGATTCCACTGAAGAAGATCAGAGTACATGTAGTTTGGTCCCAGAGAAGAACAACTATAACATTGATGACGACAATGGTAGTGACAGTGGTGATTGCTGTTGTTGCTTGGATCTCACTGATCCCAATTTGATTAAAATGTTTGCCCAACCAAAACTAAGTGAGGATCTCCTTTATGTTTCATTTTACTGCTACCAAAGAAACAAGAGGAACCTATTGAAACTGCTGAGTAATTTTCTTCAGTATGCATGACTGCCTTTTACAATTTACGAGTCTACAACATCTTGCAGCAATAGGGGTTTCTTTCCCTTTTTGAGCAACCATGTTGAAGTTACAGATTTTCCATTGGTATACTTTGCCTTTGCATTCTTAACAGAAAATGGACTTTGGGATTTTTTGCCTTTATTGATGTGAGATCTTAATGTTTGGTACAGTTTGCGAGTGAGGGCATTCTGCCAGATCTTAAAGTTCCTGTGCCATTTTGAGTGACCACATTAAAACTATTGATTCCTTGACAAATTTAGCTTTTCATACAAATTGTTCATGATTGATGATCAGTGAACTTAGCTTGTCTGGCTTTTGTCAAATTGCATGAGGTAGCATAGACTGTCTTTAACAGTTAGTGAGTTAGAGCATTTTGCCATAGCTAGGGGTTTCTTTCCCTGTTGGAGCAACCATGTTAAAATTACAAATCTTAACAAATATTTATTTTTCTGAACAGATTTTAATTTTGTGAGATCTTAATATTTGGTGCAGTTTGCGAGTGAGGGCATTTTGCCAGATCTTAAAGTGTCTGTGCCATTTTGAGTGACCACATTGCAACTACTGTGTTGACTCCTTGACAAATTTGGCTTTTCATACAAATAGTTCATGATTGATGATCAGTGAACTTAGCTTGTCTGGCTTTTGTCAAATTGCATGAGGTAGTATAGACTGTCTTTAACAGTTTGTGAGTTAGAGCATTTTGCCATAGCTAGGGGTTTGTTTCCCTTTTGGAGCAACTATGTTAAAGTTACAAATCTTAACAAATCTTAATTTTTCTTACCTGATCTTAATTTTGTGAGATCTTAATATTTGGTACAGTTTGCGAGTGAGGGCATTTTGCCAGATCTTAAAGTGTCTGTGCCATTTTGAGTGACCACATTACAACTAATTTATTGACTCCTTGATAAATTTGGCTTTTCATACAAATAGTTCATGATTGATGATCAGTGAACTTAGCTTGTCTGGCTTTTGTCAAATTGCATGAGGTAGTATAGACTGTCTTTAACAGTTTGTGAGTTAGAGCATTTTGCCATAGCTAGGGGTTTCTTTCCCTATTTGGAGCAGCCCTGTTCAAGTTACAAATGTTAACAAATCTTAATTTTGTGGGATCTTAATATTTGGTACAGTTTACGAGTGAGGGCATTCTGCCAGATCTTAAAGTTCCTGTGCCATTTTGAGTGACCACATTAAAACTATTGATTCCTTGACAAATTTAGCTTTTCATACAAATTGTTCATGATTGATGATCAGTGAACTTAGCTTGTCTGGCTTTTGTCAAATTGCATGAGGTAGTATAGACTGTCTTTAACAGTTTGTGAGTTAGAGCATTTTGCCATAGCTAGGGGTTTCTTTCCCTGTTGGAGCAACCATGTTAAAATTACAAATCTTAACAAATATTTATTTTTCTGAACAGATTTTAATTTTGTGAGATCTTAATATTTGGTGCAGTTTGCAAGTGAGGGCATTTTGCCAGATCTTAAAGTGTCTGTGCCATTTTGAGTGACCACATTACAACTAATTTATTGACTCCTTGATAAATTTGGCTTTTCATACAAATAGTTCATGATTGATGATCAGTGAACTAATAGCTTGTCTGGCTTTTGTCAAATTGCATGAGGTAGTATAGACTGTCTTTAACAGTTTGTGAGTTAGAGCATTTTGCCATAGCTAGGGGTTTCTTTCCCTATTTGGAGCAGCCCTGTTCAAGTTACAAATGTTAACAAATCTTAATTTTTCTTGACTGATCTTAATTTTGTGGGATCTTAATATTTGGTACAGTTTGCGAGTGAGGGCATTTTGCCAGATCTTAAAGTGTCTGTGCCATTTTGAGTGACCACATTACAACTAATTTATTGACTCCTTGATAAATTTGGCTTTTCATACAAATTGTTCATGATTGATGATCAGTGAACTTAGCTTGTCTGGCTTTTGTCAAATTGCATGAGGTAGTATAGACTGTCTTTAACAGTTTGTGAGTTAGAGCATTTTGCCATAGCTAGGGGTTTGTTTCCCTTTTGGAGCAACTATGTTAAAGTTACAAATCTTAACAAATCTTAATTTTTCTTACCTGATCTTAATTTTGTGATATCTTAATATTTGGTACAGTTTGCGAGTGAGGGCATTTTGCCAGATCTTACAGTGTCTGTGCCATTTTGAGTGACCACATTACAACCATGAAGTCCTTAACAAATTTGGTGGGAGAGTATAAAGGGGACTGTGGACAGGGTTCATATTAATATATTAATTGTTCCTTTGTGGAAGATTTCCGTGAATGAAAGATGACAGTAATTGTATTATGGGTTAGTGTTATGTATAATGACTGGATTAAGAACATAAAAGTAACCTTAAACCTCAATCCATCAAGCCTGGCCTGGTGGTATGTCAATCTGCAAATTTACGTGATGTTAATCTGCAAACCAATATAAAAAAAAACTGAAAAACCGTTGATACCCAAAAAGTGAATTTTTTATTGTTATGCAGAATATTATGAACATGCAATTTTAACAACTTTGGGTGTACTCGATGTTTCTGAACCTGACCCGCACAGAGTTGCTTTTGATTGTCTAATCTCACTGCATGAGGTTGCCGAATATCTTTTCCTTTCGTGTCTTTGAAAGGTTGATCGTGATACCACATCGCAACGGACGCAATAGACATATCCTTTAGCTCCATTGTTTTCCATGGTTTCTATTGCTTTGAATTATTGTTGTAAAGGGAAACCTAAAGGAAAGCAGCTTCAAATTGTATTTTCTCTGTTTTCTACAAAATCCAAGGGCCAGGAAAATACTGAATAAGAAATACGTACGGCTGCGCCACGTGGTTCTTTTCATCCGATCAAATTAACTCTAGGCTCGGCGTGAAAAGGTAACTTAATTTTGATTAAAGATCACCTAAAGATCAAGTTACCTTGACGAACTTTAATTTCCAATTAAAGATATCGAAATATCTCATGAGACTTTAAGTTTGATTTATTTCAAAATTAAAGATGTTAAAACCTTATAGGACGTTTTGGGAGAAAGAAAAGACCCCCAAAATTAGACCTAAAGTTTGGCAATATTAAAGTCCAACAAAAGGTACATTAAAGACTCATTAAAGATCGATTTCACCTTTTGGATATTTCATGTTGCCATTAAAGACAATTAAAGATAAGATAAGGCTTTAGTTAAACTTTAATTTTAAACTAAAGACACCAAAATATGTGTTTTCGCCCTGTGTTATTTACCAGATTATCTGGGTAACCTCTCGCGTAAAGGCGTGATTTGAATGCTGAAATATTATCTTCAAAAGTATTTTTTGAAGAGTTAGTTCGAAGCAGCCTAAGTGCTTCGCCTTTGATGAAGCCTTTACTGACCACTGCTAACTAAATTATTATTATTATTTACAAATTTCCTGAATTGAATTTTGGACGATCTAGCAGAGAATACATTTGAAACTTTTAAAAGTAATTTCAAGTCAATTTTGAAGGGGTCTTCGTTGTGCGGGAAGAAAATTGATTTTGCAGAATAAAAGCTACATGTATCTTTTACTATTTGTAAGTCTGTTTTGAGTTGTTTGCACCCTATCAACAAGCGGATAATTTTATACATATTTCTTGTAACGAATTAAATCTATTTTTAGTCTAGAAAATGAGACATGTTTGGATCACACCACACCAAAAGCCAGATGATTTTAGATCGTCTCACTTGAAGTTGTGCCTGAGAGGCAGAACAATTTAGCCTCCTTATGTAGTAACGCTCCGTGATTTGGGCACACAAGAAAAACATTAAGAGCATCAAGAATACGCGTCAGCAAACGTTGAAAGTTTTTGCTTTCAAGACGATTTTGAAGGGGTCTTCGTTTTGTACATTTGGCAGGGTTATGTACAAAACGAAGACCCCGGTCGAATTCGTTGATAACCGCAAATCTTAGTGCTCCTTGTTTCTGCTTCGGTCGAGAATCATGTGTGAGCCTTTAGGAAGTGATTTCAAGACGATTTTGAAGGGGTCTTCGTTTTGTACATTTGGTAGGGTTATGTACAAAACGAAGACCCCGGTCAAATTCGCTGAAAACCGCATATTTTGTTGTTCCTTGTCTCGAGGATCATGTTTGAAC
The DNA here is from genome assembly GCA_949710005.1 of Ricordea florida. NCBI lineage: Eukaryota > Metazoa > Cnidaria > Anthozoa > Corallimorpharia > Ricordeidae > Ricordea > Ricordea florida. The sequence continues at coordinate 5,380,720 of OX453280.1, forward strand.
CTTTTTCAAGCGATTTCAAGACGATTTTGAAGGGGTCTTCGTTTTTGGGCTTTAGGTCTTCTGTCTTCGTTTTGTACCCACCCCGCAGATGTTGTTGATGTCAAGTTCTTCGTAAAATGTTTTCGCCGCAAGAGAATGGGATGACCGTCAAACTTTCGATGAGAGAAACTGATTCAATCACGATCAAAACTACCCGTTTGTAGGCGAACATACGACGTATTTAACTCTAACGGATCGAGTAAATACCTTCGTTATGATTTCGCCGAATGAAAGAAATTAAATTCACCGCGCGGTCCACTTATTGTGGTGGTCGTCATTTCCAAGTTATTTGCCAGATTTTTTCACTGCCACAAATTCTAAAGACCGTTCAACTATCGACGGCGAAAATTCAGCTAAATGCAGAGCTAACCTTTTAGCCGAACAATGAACACAATGAACTCCTATATCGAATTTGTCAATGCCTTCGCTGTGATTTTTGCCGATCCACAACAGGAGGGCTGCAAATTCCACTCCCTAATGTGCACAGTAAGCAAGTTCAGCGCCGAGACAAACTTTAACTTTCCAGCCCCTCCCTTCCATCATATCTCTGGAATCTGCAAAAATCTAGCAGTAACGTGACCAGCCGCAACCAGGGTACTTTCTTGAGGTAGAGAGAGGACCCTGGGAACGAGGTTGCACCACAAGGACGTTTACACATGCGATAAACATAAGCACCTTGTGACTACGTACGCGCAAAAGATTAAAATTTTGGCGCGGCATTGGATTTCATCGTGGCGGACGTAGCAGAACACGAGGAAATTTTGCTGCTTGTTCTAATTGTAAGAAGGAGAAGGCACTAAGAAATTGAATGGTAATCTTATAACAACACAAATCGCAACTTTTATGTTCTACTCACCACTGCTCAGACCAAATATTTCCGCCAGGTCCTTCCAAGCTTAACTTTTCTTATTTTTGTCCTCGAAATCTGGCGAAGATTTATTTCACAGGACGGGATAACTACGAACAGCCTCTGCGAAGCGTTCATACATATCAGTTACAGCCATTTTGAAATAAGAAACACATGCGTAAATAGATACACGGCGTGTGACGCTGACCACTTTTGATTTCTTTTCACTGTCTTTCACTTGTGATTGTGTTTATTAAGGGGTGGCGAATAGGACAATCACATGACTTTTGGAGGGCATATAGTTTATTTTGTGGCCCGAGTAGCATCATTTGCGCCCGAGCGCGAAGCGCAAGCTAGGGCGCAAATGATGCTACGAGGGACACAAATAAACTATATGACCGACAAAAGTCATGTGATTATCATTATTATAAAGATACAAGGCCAAATCGTACAAATTCATTTAATAAGAAAAAAATGTTTAACAGAGATGTAGCATGAAACTATGGTATGGAAAGTTGTTGCTACAATACGATCAGCTAAACAAGAGCCAAATAAAATTCCTTTTTGTTTACAATAAAATGTCAAATATAATCTAGTTTTAAAAAGATTGGTAACAATGATTAGCAAAAAGACAGTTTATATTTAAAAAAATAATAGTCTTCCCGTTCACAGGCAATGGACTCAGCTGCAGGGCCGTTAATGCATTAACGGCCCGCTAGGAGTCATTTGCGGCCCGCAAAGCGCGTGTTTTCAAGAGGGCGGTTTTCAATTTGACCGCGTATCTTGATAATAATGATCCTTCAAAAACTTTGCGTCTCGCAAAATTTTAGTCGAATTTCACGGTTCTCGTTTTTTAGAGGTCGTGTGCGTCTTGCAGTCTCGATTTTTATAGGAAAGAGTCTAACACTCAAAACACTTTGAAGTCTCGGTCTCGCAATATATCTAAACTGAGTCAAAGAAAAACCCTTGTCTCCCCGTCTCGCATTTACCATTCGCCACCCCTTGTTTATGCTTGCGCCATTGCGTCGTACGAATGAACAAGCCTTTAGGGATTTGGCAAAGGTTGTCGGCTTAAGTGGAGGGGACCTTTGAATTTTCTGGTGAGCCAGTTTATAATGCAGACAACATTTCAAACAAAAATTAAATTGAACAGCTGCAGACTTTCTCGAAAAGTTTGTACGTTGGTTCTTTCGACGAAATACATGTATTTGACCTTGCAATGCGGTTCTCTTTCTGACCACGTATGATGTCCGTGTCAGTAGGGCATTTGATCTGGAAGAACTTTCGAGTCCAAGTTCCGGGACCCCTTGCCACCTCCCCTCCCCCCAGAGTAACTTGATAGGTTCATTACTCTCTTAGACCTGTCAAGGCTTGCTCGGGCAAACAAAGAAAAGCGATCCGCAGAATGTGATAAACACGAGACTTGACGGGGGGGGGGGATCATCCCCATTAACTTTTTGGGGCAAACCTTTAGAATGGTGGGCACTATATTTGTATATTTTACTTCAAGAATGTGGCTGGTTTCTGTATGATTGCTCAAATTGGAATACACTAGGATGGGTTCTGGGATCTCGAGCTTAGTGAGTTTAGGTCCGCAACTTTGTAATGGACCCATTCGACAATGTCATGCAATTCCCTTCAACCTGGTAGCTTGATGTTAAATTTTGTCCCCTGCAATGCTTTTATTGGGATTGCTAAGAAACTACATAGCCTTAGTTGTTTCGGCATAAAAAATGTTTGGTCTATGCAGGTGGTTTTTATGTTGGTTGTGATGTGTGAAAATGCAAAAACTGCTGATATTGATATTTGTAGATCTAAACATGGCAGGCTAAGGGACGGTTCATTATTTATGGGAATGACCGGGTCGGGAAAAAACCGAACGGGCTTTGAAAATTTTTCTTGCCGTGGCGACGGACTTTGTGTTTTTTTCTTGAACAAAGAGACCGGGCTTTAAAAAAATCAACATAAACTAAAACTGTGGTAGAAACGCGTCAGTAGTTTGATGAGAACAACACATGGAAACTGTATTCGTCGTTGAAAATTCACCCGGTAAATTGTCGTACTTTCATATCAAATAAATATTGCTACAATATTTTTGGTAATGCAGGGATATACCCGCAAGAAAAAGCTCGCGCTTTGCGATCGAACACTCGAGAATTTTGACAGGCCACGGAATGACACAAATGTACTTTGTGAGCTGCTCTTTTATAGTTGCTTGTTTGTTTGTTCATTTTGTTCTAACAAAGGATGGACAAGTCCAGTGCCCATGAAACGTATTCCCCAGCCTGTGCCAGATCCTGAAAATCCTACCCATTTTAAATCGGTCAATGACACACCAACTACCACAGAAAACGGGCAGCCTCGAGTGCCCGATGATTTTCAGCCACGTGCAAACATAAAGAAAATGAAGAAGAGCTCCAGCAGTTTTCGGAGAAATTTGCCGTGGAGCCGCACTTGATCAAGGCATACATTGCCCATTTAGAAGATCTTAAAATACAAAGCGGCATTTCAAGGGGGCGCGCAGAACAAAAGCGCAAAATGATGTCCAAAACGTTTGAAGAATATGCCTGGCGCGATCTCGTAGAGTCTGGAGATTTCAAAAAGTTGCTTGTATATGAGCTGAATAAATACCTTAAAGATTACAAACTCGTAAGCAGCGGCACCAAAGCTGAAAGACACGGAGAGTCTCGTTGCATGTGCTTCGCAGGCGGTAATTTTCATTTTAACTCGCGGTGTTGCGGTTTCAAGACACTAAGCGGTTTGCGGTTATTACAACATTTAAGTCGCGGTTTTCGGTAAAAAAATGTCTGCGGTGATAACACTCTTTAGAACGTTCGCCAGGCGATCGGCATCCGGTTGCTTTGCAAGCGCGAGCCAAGTGTTTTGTTTTACACCGCATCAGGGCTCATTACATTAGCTTACAGTTTAACTCTGTGGTTTGCAATCACAGCTTTTTCCAGTTAATAGTTAATGTGATTAACCGTTTTGGTCGTTTTGGCCAATCATGCTTCGACCTCGTAAAATTCCATGCCGGATGTTAGCTCTTACAGCCATACAGCCTCGTGTTCTCGTTGCTTTGATTATTCAATGCGCGACGATGGCAACTGAGGTCGTCGAGGTTGCACAGGGTCGTCCAAGGTAATCAGTCACCCAATGCAACGCGTACAGGATCAGTGACAGGGTGAATGGAATTTGAAGGTCACTCGCCCTGAAGGTGAGTGCTCCGAAATTTAAAAGTCCAACCCTGTGTTTTGTAATTAGTTGTCATGCCGTGAGCTTCCTTACTTTTACTATTGCACCCACCGCCCCCACCTCTCACCCACCTATGAATAATGACTAGTCCCCTAGTTAATGAATAGCAGATATGTTGTGTTGTGTTGTGAATACTGATCTGGGTGAATGCAATTTGAAGGTGACTCGCCCAGATGGTGAGTGCTCCAAAATTTTAATGTCTAACCCTGTGTTGTGTAATTAGTTGTTTTAAAAGTCGTGAGCTTCCTTACTTTTACTGTGGTACCCCCCACACCATATAAATAATGGCCAGTCCCCTAGGTAATGAATACCAGATATGTTGTTCAGTTAATTAACAATATCTAACCATATAAGATAACCACAGACTTGAGACTCATTTTCTCCCTGTTCCTTTAATGTCACAAGGCTGCAGAGGCAGTCAAAGCATCGCTTGAAAAGTAATATAATTATAATTGTGAGGGGAAGGGATGGGAAGTTGATTGCAAACCAGTCATTTAGCGTAGAGGGAAGAGCTACTAACAGCTGGTTGTAGAAAGCTCCTAGCTAGTTGGCAGCATAGATGTCAGTATTATGAAGAAGGTCTCTACATTCCAGAAATTTTGGTGACAATTGGGGCTCAGCTTGGTGACAATTGGGGCTCAGCTTTTAGCTTCTGCATAGATGAAGATGGTAGGTCGCATGTAGATCCCTTCACACCTATCTCCCATACGCCACGCAAATCTACCATTATTGTATTTAACAAAAAGAAAACATTTTCCGTGTTTCTATCGAGTTTTAGTAAAAATTCACTTGTAGACTTATGCAAATGCCGCAATCTGATCGGCTGAGCTACTACAGAGTATCAGCCATTAGACAGCACTTGGTTGAAGATCGTTTTCAAAATGGGGCGCTTTTTAGCGAAGTTTCGTAGGAAGATTGATTATTTTGATGTTTTCATTTTTCACCGACACATGTTTTGTTTATTATGATTTTTCCTAAAACAATTAAATTATTCGCTCTCGATTTCTATGAGAGGATAGTTGATTCGGCCTTCGGCCTCATCAACTATCAACCCATAGAAATCTCGAATTCATAATCTAATTGTTAAATAGAAACACGGGTGGAAGTTTGGGAGAACGAGAAATGCTGTGGGAACACGAGCCGATAGGCGAGTGCTTCCACAGCTTTTTCACTAACTCTGGCGCTTTATGAGAGAACATACGTACTGCCCGAAAACACTAGGAAGACCCCTGTAAGATCGTATCGAGCGTTCCTTTCCCATATTTGCCCCTTGCCCCTGCACAGTAGTAGATGGTGCTATTTTTAACTTCTATTTCGCGGCAAAGAAAACAAATATATTATTACAACGACCAACTGCGCTACGTACATGTAAATTTCTGATGCGAATTTGTACTGTCGCTTTTACAATGACGGAAAACGCTTTCGCGGGAAATATGAGTTCTAAGAATAACCACATCTGCTACTGTGCAGGGGACGCCACCCAACACATAGGAACGCTCCTGGTGCACAATAATAACTTTCCTTCTTCAGGGTCATTATATTATTTCAGGTTACCAGTGAATGAGTTGAAAAAGGTTCAATCTACTTTTGTCACGATAAATATGAAACTATTGCTGCGTCGGTTTGGAAAATAAAACCCAAAACACGGAAAGTCCCAGTAGAGACCAGCATCCAACTTCTCATTACAATGTTCACTGTTCATCAACAATTTATGTTATGAGAATAACGAAAATGATCATCAAAAAAGAGTCTTATTGATATTTAAACAAATGCTCCTCATTTCTACCATGACAAATATATGAGAACAGTTAGGAGAAAAGGAATATTGATATTGGGGCTTAACCCTTCAAGCCGTAAGGGGTGTCCCAGTGACGAGTAAAATCGTCTGACGTTACCAAAAGTAAAATCTATAAAGTCGCTCTTAATTAGGTGTAAAGGGTTAATGGGTTATTATAAGTGAGTTTTATCACCGTAAGATTTACGGAGTGCTGACGTTTTGAACACTCGAAACTCTTTTAATTTTGCGGATTTACAAATTATTTTGTTAACGCATTTTATAAACATTTTTTGTGCGTTGTCACAAAATTGTACTAAAAGAAGGGAAGAAACATCATTAGATAGTCCCTTATTACACATCCTAGCCATGGATCTGCTTAGGAATCAAGAAACTAACGGTTGAAGAGAAACATGACAAAATGATTTTCAATTAAACAGTGTTTCGTCTCGTTTTAAACGAGGACAAGAAAGCCGAAATACTTCGAGAAACTGCTTCGACTTAATTGTGATGGCGATAAAACGCTGTGCGCAGTGTTTGATATAAAATAAGTTTACATTTTGAAGAAACCCTAGCAGATTAGTGACGAAACTTGAACATTTTCAAAACCAAATTAACCCTTTCACTCCCAGTGGTGACCAATGCAATATCGAACTTCTTACTTTTCTTCAGTAAAAACCGTCAAGGAAACAGTAGATCAGAAAGTTATCAATTGATCTAATGCCATATTCTTCAAACGATCGACATTTTAAGTGAATGCGTGGCATGTACTAAGGAGAATTTCTACTCAGATCTTGGAAGTGGAAGGTTGAATTCTTCTGTTTACAAGGATGCAGGGTGGATAGGGTGAGCGGTGGTTAAGACGAGGGAATGCATAAGTTAGAGAGGGAGAGGTTGAATAATGTGGGTAGTAGATAGGGCAAGAGGGTGGGTAAGACTTGGGGTAAAGAATGGGGACATGCATGAGTAGTGTAGTACCCTGTAGATGGTTTGGATGAGGGGAGAGATAAGATGGGGGTGGGTAGGGTGAAGGTGGCAACGATAAATAAGGTGTGGGATGGGTAGGTTGGGGGTGGATAAGACAGGGAATAGAGAGGGCGAGGAGATGAATAGGGTGGGTACGGGGATGAATAGGGTTGGGGTGTGGATAAGATGGGGGATTGACAGGGTGAGGGATGGGTGGAGTAGAGAGTGGGGGATGAAGAAACTGTCGGAATAAATAGGGTTGGAGTTTCATGGGATTGGGGAATGGATATCGTGCAGGATGGATAGAGTGGGCTGGTTAGGATGAGGGGGTAGATGGATTGGAGCTGGTTTGGATGAAGCCAGGTGGACAGAATAAGCTTGTTGCTTTATTCTCGGCAAAATGTTTTGCTCCAAGCGTTCAAGTTAACTTTCTCAAAATTTAACCCTTTCGCCCGTCTCATTTACTCATCATGAAATCTCGCAATTTACTGACAGCTTATAACATCACGGCTCAAACAACCAGACGCCACTTTGGACAGGGCATAAATACCACCACCTGTCTACGCGTACCTCACTTCCGCTCAGGTTGTCGAAATGTCAATCATTAGGTGCAGTTGCACTAGACCTCTTGCCCATGGTGCATGGGGAACCGTAGGGTTACGGCTTGGGTCGGCTTTACCCTGGGTTAGGGAAGGTACGTTTTTACTTGGGGGGGGGGCTGGGGAATTTTGGTATTTTTTTCCAAAAAAGTGTTGGCCCTCCCTCGCCCCCCCCCCCTCCCTAATAAAAAACGTACCTTCCCTTATGATCCACTCCCCGTTTGTGGTTATTGGCTTATAAATTACCCAAGGAGAAGGTAAGCGTTAAACTGTTTTGACGGGAAACGTGCCTGTAAACATGGAAGATCTGAACTTTTCTTTGGCTTAATTTTGGTCATGATTGTCTCAGCGCTTCTCTGAAATCGTCCACATCAATTGAGTTTAGCGATTCAGCGCTTTCTTTTCAGAGGGCAACGAAGATGTCGACCTCAGTTACGCTTTCTCCACTCCTTGCAACTCCTCATTAATATCTTATACGCCGAGGTGCCGCTCGCCAGCAAAGGCGTGCTTGGATTTTATAACGTCCGCATAACGTAAAATATACTCACATCATTGCGCGAAAGCTAGCCGTGTTGTTTACACAGTTCATCACAGCACGTGGTTTCCTTCCCCTCGGAAATCATCTTGTGATTGGTTGAGCCGTTTTGGTGTCTGATTTATCATAAGAGTTACATCTGGAACTGTCATGGGCAATTCGTTTGTTCTTTTTGACGTATCCATGGAAATTTTCCGGAAGCAGTTTCACTTAGGGCAGATCGGTTACACACAAAAAATTGCTTCCCCGCGGGAAAAAGCCACTTACAAGGGCAACATGGCTAGTGTAACCGCAGCTTATGTCACCAAAATTTCTTCTCAGAACGTCCTACACACGGACGACCTTTGTACGTTTGTACGTCTAACCTTAATGGTATCAAGTGAAATTAGCAAATAATTTCACGTGCGTTTAGTGCAAATTTTAATAATAATCCGAACTTTTAGGCAAGGGAAGTTATTAGATTTTGGACAAAACGCGCCTGTTATAATTTCACATGTGAAATTATGTAAATTAACGCTGAAATTTCGCCCCGAAATTAAGGAGTAATTCATGTCACCCATTGTATTATATTAGTAATGGTTATCATACGGTTTCGAGTTCAATTTGGAATTGATTTGCGCTAGTGAGTTTTTCAAAAAGCTGAGATTGCACGAGCAATAATAATTTAAACATGAAAAAAGTATTGTCCAGAGCAAACCTTTCTTGATTTAATGTAGCCGTTTTTTTCTCACTCGAGAAAACTTTTCACTCAAAGTTTTCCCAGAAAATTTTCGTTATCATTTTACGAGATATCATTGGCTTAGAAAATTTCCTATTGTCTTTCAGCCAATCATGTCAGAATTTCGATGTGTAATTTGCACTGGTGTTACACTTTTTGCACTGATGTTACACTTGAACTGCACTGCTCTCATCCAATCAGAAGCGAGTAATTTTTCCATGTATATTATTACAAAAGTAACAAAATTAACCAACGGATTGATTTCTTTCAATAAATAGAGAAGACCAGAGAAGGGTCAGTGTTGCAGAGTTCCCAGAGCAGCTGAGCTTTCTATACAGGTAGGCAACTTAATTCTTTCAATGCTTTTCTTTAGTAGCCGCTAACGAGGAACGCTTCATTTTCTTATCATCTTCAACTTTATTTTTCTTCCCCTTACCCCTTCCCCCACAAAGCCAGTTCCGCGTCTTCTCTACCTCACCCTCCCCTCCCTATGAAGGAGTTATTTCTTTGATTGAGTCTCATCCCTTTGGGGAAAGAAAGCCAATCAGAATGCATTTTCTGTTTGGCGGCAGATTTGTAATGCAAATGTTAATTATTCATTCTGGTTTTTACTATCACCGCCATCTGCCGAAGCACGAGGTCGACGAGAGAAAACGGATTCTCCATCTTCAATTTTTCATCCTCAAGTCTTTAAATTGGCTGTGCTTTGAAAGAGAACTTTCAAGACCACAACACGTTGCCCATAACATCTGCTCAGTTTTCTTGTTGATACGCGAAAACGTGTTGCGGTGGCGGCGAGCGAAGAAAGCACATAGCAGAATACTCTTCTTGGTTTCTTCCCAAGGTAAGCAGAAATTTAGTAATAATCATTCTTTCTTTAGATTAATGCCTTGCGTTGAAGCCTAAAACAGTTTTCAATGCCGGCATTGTACAGTATTTAAAACAAACGAAAACAACGTGGAACTAGTCTTCGAAAGCTTTCGAGCGGGAGAGCGATTACCAAATACCCGACCGCTTCATTTACATGTGTCGGAGGCTATTGAAGAACGAGGCATATTACAATGGACTCTATTTATCATTGATACCTGTCTCATTTTAAGTCTGCATCATATTAAGTTGCCATGTTTCTTTAATATCACCAGGTAAATGATGAGTGGATACGCTGTAAAGTCAAACATCCAGCAATGGAGGCGTTGGAGCTCACTCAAATAGTAAGACGGAAATAATAATTTCTTTATTTTCCGCACCTAGATGCACCTGCCAAAAACCCTGGCGACGTAAAAAAACGTAATAAGAAAAAAATATTGTCTTTTGTAGTCCTAAGTTTTTGTTGGAGCTGCACAAAAATAGTGAGACCCTTTGATATGTAACGTTCAACAATTTCAAGACACGACCCACAGGCGGAAGCACCTAGATGGGAACGATATCATTAAATCTAGTGAAAAAATTGGAATGATTTCCGCACAGGTCCCTACTCATTATGCATGCTGAAGCTGTCTTGTTTGGTGTAATGCACGTGCAAATATTTCTTGTGTTCGAAGAACGAAATAATAAAGTTACAGAATGCATAATGAAGTAGGGACCTGTACGGAAATCTTACCGAAAAATTATCTTACCAGGAGCCTATCGTGATGGTTCCTGAAATTACTTCGCATACGCAATTATGGCCTTAGCTAATAAAGCACGCGCCCTTCTCTGGTTCATCAAAGTACGTTTCTGTAAGGGTCAAAGAATTTAAATGGGTGAGGATTTCAATTGCTGAAAATGGCTGGTGTTCGGAATTTTTTCATTTTTTTTTTTTTTTTTTGAGAAAAAAGCATCACTCGAACCTTTATAAAAATTTGTCGGAACTTATATCGAGCCGCTAAGCCCTATTTTCTGTGATGCCCTCAATTCAAACCTATCCTCCTAAAAAATTTGGAGCACGAAAAGTTCGTGTGTGAACCTCTACCCGAAAAAATTAATTCCCAGGGGAACCTGTCTCTCTTTGTTGAACTCTGTTAAGTATGCTAATTAGTTACATCACCATAAACAATGGAGGCACTTGTTTGTTACTGACAAATGAAACAATAAGAGATATTAGCAAACGTGAGACAAAATATTGTTGACTTAATTTCTTTTATCATCTTTATTTCAGATTCCAAGTGAAAATCCCTCACAAGATAGTGCGTCCTTCGCAAAAGACAGGAGTCATGGCGTTCCCCTCTGGTCACAGAGAAGAATGTAGTTAGTGGATTCAAAGGTAGAAATCTTAATTGAATTTTTTATGTAATATTGGAAGAGGAATTTAAGCAAACATGACGCGAGTCAAGTCTGGTATTACCTAAGGCGCGATCAATAAGTAATGTACAGCGCCCGTGAAACTGCATAATTTCATACGCACGAGGCAAAGAAACCCGCCAGGGTCGCGGAGACAAAAAGCTTTTGTTTAGATTGGGCGCACGCTTTCCTTGAATCGCGACAGTAAGTCATACGGACCATTTACAATATCTACCTCATTTTCAAGATCGTCGTATGTATCAACTTATACAAGTAGTCACCACACAGCTTCAACACAAATTGTAATGTCTAAATTAAACCTACGACATCTTCACGCGAGTATCTTAAGCTCAAAAAGGTCTTACGCCATTTTAAAACTGATATTGTTATCAAAGCTCTGCAAAATATCATACATACTCCGAGAACAGTGACCAATTTTTAGAAAAATCAAAGATGAGATGACGTAAAAGAATTTTCTTCAATCATTGCTTTTCATCGCAGAGTAAAAGGAAGAGAAGGAGCCGAAGATGTTAAATTTCATGGTTACTGTACACGCATAAGATTTTGCATATGAATTCAATTGTAATGTATAAAGCACTGATTATGATAATTATATAATATTCTGTTAATACCTGATAATTGTCACCGAAATTTCAGTGCACAAAATTGACCAAAAAAGACCAATTCAATTATAACGTAGAACATACTGTTTATTATATGTTATCTATTAAAAAGACGAATTTCGAGCTAGATCAAAGAATGATTACAAGAGTTACAAATTTACAACCTGCAACACTCATATTTACGTTAATTCGATTATTTTCTTGCGTGAAAAATGGCTGTCCCTGATTGACTTTTGCTTTACACGTGCTTTCACCGATCACGTGACTTAGAACATGATTTAATGAAATATGAAACTTTGACAAAAGTGACTTAACAGCGCGACCAACGCAAAGCCCTTGGCAATGCATAAAACAGAGTAATTTCGCCTGGCTCCATCGTGTTTGCTTAAAGCTTCCTCGCTAAAGAGCCTTGTAAAAACTAGTATATTATATATTTTGATTGTCAAAGCCTCAAGGGAGAAAACTGAATTTCCGGAATAGTTTAAGCGCAGCGAAATCTAGCGAAGCCCGCATCATTTATGAACCAAAAAGACCAGAAGCTATTTAGACAAGATATATTTTTGCGGCCTAAAATGCTTACGCTTAGCGATATGCGCTAATATAGCCTGATATTGGATGCAAAAATAAGCCTTTAACAAGACGATTCTTGCTTTTAATGTTCTCGTTAGTGCGCCCAAATAATTGCTTAAGGATACGCAAGAAATAGCATCTGTTGGGATAATTCAGATAAAACTCTTGGGGCTTGCGTTACTTTAAGGTGTGCCACGTGAGTGTTAAGGTGCGTCATGCGAAGAACACGGAAGACGCGCGAAAAATTTGAGTTGCTCAATGTTGATATCATTCTTCGGTCTTTGGGTAATCGCGCAGTACGTATACTGCACGCAGTTTTTTTTCAGGCTTTAGTTTCACAGCTGCTTAAGTTGTGTGCATAACTGCGATGATCAATTAATGTCGTTACATATTATTATTATGTTAAGTAGCTTACCCCAAAAATAATTACACTGCATAGTTTAATCCACATTGTTTAGCAAAACAAACAGTATCACAGTACAGTACTATTCACTTGCTTTACAAAGTATGGTTACACTGCATGGTTTGATACACAGATGAAAAAGTTAGAACCACACTGTATAGGAAAAGAACTGAACAGTACCACAGTACAGTACTGTTCAATAGCTTTACAAAGAATGGTCACACTGCATGGTTTGATCCACAAATGAAAAAGTTAGAACAGCACTGTATAGTAAAACAAACAGTACCATAGTACAGTACCGTTGAGTAGCTTTACAAAGAATAGTTACACTGCTCAGTTTGATCCACAAATGAAAAAGTTAAAAACCACCCTGTATAGTAAAACAAACAGTACCACAGTACAGTACTGTTCAGTAGCTTTACGAAGAATAGTTAGACTGCTTAGTTTGATACACAGATAAAAAGCCAGAACCACACTGTATAGTAAAGCAACCAGTACCACAGTACAGTACTGTTGAGTAGCTTTTCAACCACAAGTTGCACTGCATGGTTTGATCCACAGGTAAAAAGTTAGAACCACACTGTATAGTAAAGCAAACAGTGCCACAGTACAGCACTGTTCAGTAGCTTTCCAAAGAATAGTCACACTGCTTAGTTTGATCCACAGATGAAAAAGTTAAAACCACACTGTATAGTAAAACAAACAATACCACAGTACTGTTACAGTAGCTTTTGAACCACAAGTTGCACTGCATGGTTTGATCCACAGGTAAAACGTTAGAACCACACTGTATAGTAAAACAAACAATGCCACCTTACAATACTGTTTAGTAGCTTTCTATAGACTAGTTACACTGCTTAGTTTGATCCATGGATGAAAAGTTAGAACCACAGTACAGTATCGTTCAGTAGCTTTTCAAGCACAAGTTGCACTGCATGGTTTGATCCACAGACAAAAAATGCTAGAATCACACTGTATAGTTGAATGGGCAGTATCACAGTACAGTGCTGTTAAGTAGCTTTCCAATAATCGGTGACAACGCCTTTTAGCAATCTTGCACTTTCTTCACTATAGACGTAAACACAGTCTCTTAAGGCTGACACCTTCAATGTAGAACTCAATAAGTGAATGGTTTGTATGGTTAATTTCTGCTAGAAAGCCGAATAATGTAAACAGCGATTTTTACGTGGCGCACCTTTACACTGTAACTTCAACTTCTTGTACAGAGCTTCAAAGAAATCACGACGGAAACCTCACACTATTTCGCCTAAAGATTTTTTCTCTTTTTTAGCTGAATTGGTAGACTTGTGAATCTTCATACCAAACTGATCTGAAAACGTTTCTCGCTGACAAACCCAAGACATTAAAATGCACACATATAGCTTAGTTTTAGCTGCCTTTCTAATTCCAATGAGGTTACCGCTTGTGATTTGTTGAGCTCTGATATTTATTTGCGACATCCAGCGGATCTTTTCACGGTTTCAGCAGCACTTCCTCTAAAGGTGCAGCTTCACAATTCACGCTAAAATTGCTAAAACCTACTTTTAGGGATTGAGTCTTTTATTTTGAAAACACTGTCGCCTTGTATAGTGTGCAATGCTCTAGTTTGATGGCGTTTCATTTAGTAGAATTGGCAATTCTTATCTTACAACATTCAATGTCGCAGCTAAAAACTCGCGCAGCGTGGAAGAATCCCACGGATTCGTAATCTTAGAAAGTAACGTAATGAAAATGAAAGCTGAACTTTGCTTACGAGCCAAGTCAAACCTCAATTTATGCCGGAGTGTTTTCGAAAACATATTTCAAAGCTCAAAAACAAAATACAGATTTGAAACTGCGGTGTAAATTGAGAATTTACTTGGCAAGGAGACGAAGTAAGGCTTCTCATGGCGTAGAATTGTGAGTTGCAAGCTTCACTTTGCAAACCGGAGTACTTGAAGTCAAATATTCCGATGTAATTAAGAATTTATCTTGGCGGCCAGACGAAGTGGAGCTTGTAATCGCATTGTAGACTTAGAAATTTAAAGTACAAGCTTTGCTTTGTTTGCGAGTGAAGTCAAACCTTTATTCATGCTGGAGTTTTGGCGGCAACAAAAACTCCAGCGTGAATTGAGGATTTCACGTGGCTTGCAGACAAAGCAACGCTTGTCACTTTACACTATTCAGAAACTTCATAATAATTAGCATAACACAAGTCATGTAAATTAGATGATTTATTATGTAACGCACATCAACCTTGTAAGCAATACTTGAGATGGCAATAAAGAAATGAAAGAGAAGAAAATGAGTTGTATTATAATGAATATGACGTTCATATATTTAAAAAAAAAAACGGCGCATGTGTATCTGGCACGCTGTATTTTTCTAAGTCTTTTGGCGGGAAAATTGCCAACATTTGAACAGGGGTCACCCTAGAAAATTAAAAAAATTGGCGCATGCGTATTTAGCGCCCTGGTATTTTTTTTATAAGTCTTTTGGCGGGAAAATTTAGCCAATTTGAATAGGGAACTGACGGAAAGACTCATTATGCAAATAGAGAGTGCAAATATTAAACCAGTGCATGCTTGAATATTCGCGCATGTGTACAAAGGCAAAATAGAGACAAAATTTTTCGCGCATGCGCGGTGACCTAAAATAGACATTCTTTAAAGAAAAGTTCTTGCGCATGCGTGCTAAGGTAAATTCGAGACTTGGAATTTTTCTTGATTTGCCTTTCTCACCTAAAATGCAGCGCTAACGCACTGGTTTAACGTTTACAAACTCTGTTCTGGTTCACCAATCTTTATTTGCTTCAACAGTGTACAGTCATATTAGGTTTATTGTTTGTCTTGTGTTTCTTGCTTTGACATCTGAAAATACAAACAAACAGCAGTTAAACACTTACTGTCATTGATAGTATTTATAGAAGGCCTATAGCAAGCAGCAAAGTTGACAGTTGAGTTCCAAGAACTGATGATCAATTCCAAGAACTGATGATCAATTCCTCGATCTGATGATCAATTCCTCGATCTGACGATCAATTCTCCTCAGTGAGTGAATTAAATTTTTGTGTTCTGGTTTGGAGAATCGAGTGCTTGATCGATTCGAGAGAAAGAAAGTTGAAAATCCCAAAACAATGAGTTTGATAATGAATACTGTAATCTGTTTACAATGAATGAAAGTCAATCCAAGAACGTGAAGGCACAGGTTGGATGTTTTGACTATAACTATATTATGCCTTGAATTTCCCTGTGCCTATAAGGGTGCCACAGAATTCAATGGCGGGAGGAACTTAGAATTTCACTAGAGAAAAAAAAATCAAAAAATCAAAAAATCAAAAATTCGATCCTTAAGCCATTGATTTTACCCTGAACACTTCAGATTATTCACTTTTATTACATATTGTATTAGTGGGGCTTAAAAATTCCAAACTGCTGAATTTAAAGAAGAAAAAAAAACATTGAAGCACATTAGAACGCGAAACTGCTGTTTCAAGATAAAAATTTCTCTAGAATTAATCATGATGTTACAAGTGTAGCTTTGCTTTGGAATTTATGTTATAATATTTCAATTGAAGTGGATCAAAACATTGAGCAATCAGAACTGAAACTCTTTGCTTTTTTTAATTTAATTTTAATTCCTCCAGGCCCAGAGAAACACACACCAGCCAACACAAACTGACAATCTACAGTAAAAGTACTTGGAGTCAGATCTTACCTTGGATCCTAGACCAGCATGTGAAGTTCGGTTGAGTAACAAAATTCCTTACTCCTAGAATATGATATAGATACTTATTAGAGATTAATCTCATCCAGTGTAAAAATCACATCGTTGGGAAAAATTCTAGATTTGAGCTGAGCATTACATAACATTGATTGGCCATACAATATATTGCAAAATATTGCAAGTGAAATGAAGGATACTAAGTCAGTTCTGATTTTTAAAACTCGTATTTTGGAATTATATAGATCAAAAGTTTTTTAGTTACTTGTAATTTAGGCTAGTTTTAGATATATATATATTTTTTTTTATTTTATTATTATTATTATTATTATTTTTTTATTTTTTATTTTTTTCCAGGGCCCTCATTGATAGCAGCATTTTATGCTGAAGAGATAACCCTGGCTAAATAACATTTATTATTATTATTACAAGATTAATTGTGAAGATGTTTGATCAGTTGGAGATGCTTGGTTTAAAAATAATTAACAGTTCTCCGCAAGGGATGATACTCATTGAACTGAATAAACTTTCACTGTCTGGTATATCTTCCAAGTTAAGAGAGTTCTACTTTTGAAACACTTACACATTGACATGGAAGAGAACTTGTATGGCAGCAAAGAATTTGGAATAACAATGAATATTTCTGTAAGAAATATACTTCAGTTGTACAACAACGAACACATAAATAATAAATGCAATGAAGTTACCTGTAAAGCAGTTACGATGGACTTGAATTCATCATAAGTTCCGCTCACTTCAGTGCGGCTTCAACGGTTACATGTTCACCACCTCCATCAAATGAAACGTCCCCCAATTCCAGGTTTCGCAAGAAACAAACTCCATGAAACGGTCTCCGCGCAACCTCCTTTAAAGCAGCGATTTTCACTCTAAAACGTTGCTTTATTTGACTGCTACAAATACGGTAAAAGCAAACATTCATCGTTCGAAACTTTCCTTCCCTTCCAACGTGGCCACAACGAAGGTGAAAAACAAAAAATGAATAAATTACCTTTGCATTATATTTGCATTTTTAGTTATTATAATGTAAGTTCAAAATTGTTCTTGATGGGTACGGATATCTGGGGACTTTAAATAAAATGATAATAAAATGGAGAAAGCTTCTAAGACTCCTTAGTTCAAACCTTTTTTACAGTGAACGAGAAGTGGCTTGTATAACACAAGCTTCCTGAAGCCACTTTACGTCTCACGATTTTCGCGATTTCCAAGAAATCGCGAAATTTAAGTCACGCGAAAATAAGGAAGAATAAGACACACAGAAAATAACGGAGGAGTAACTCTTAGCTTGCTATGTAACCTTTTAACACAGGCAAGATGAAGGCTGCCAAGAGCCAACGAGTAAAATATTTTTCAAGAGAAGAGAAGATAATTTCGTATCTCTTCTTTTGGTTATGTAAAATTAAATTGTTCAATGCGACTTCTCAAAAAGGCTACCCAAATATATTTTTATATAAACTTTGAATGTCTGATTTTGACGCTGAACAACAAATTTGCGGCAAGTGTCTACCGACTAAGATGATTGTTTCTCTAGCATGATATGCTTTGTAATGTTATGGAGCAAATTAAGTGCATTTTAAGCGAAATATAAAACATTTGTAGAGATTCTGTTGTTTAGATACTCGATCGTGATTAGATCTAGGAAACTGGGATAATCAAACAAGTTTATCAAGTAAGTTATACCACCGTAAGTTAAAAAAGAGGGGTGCCGACGTTTCGAGCGTTATAGCACTTCGTCAGAGCGAATGGGCTGCCGAAGAGCTAACGCTAGAGACGTCAGCGCCCTCTTTTTTACCTTATGGTGGCATAACGTACTTGATAAACTTGTTTGATTAACCCAATTTCTTGTTTTTAAATTCCCCACCTACACAGCACCAGTTTCTTTAGAAACTACACCCACAATACGTGATTAGATCAGTCTAGTCTGCTTGAAAATCTGATTCGTTGGCCTAGGTTCGAGATGTCACACTGTAAGTGTACAGAGTGGTAGAAAATTCAGTTATGATAAAAACACTATTCCGCCAGTGAAATCACAAATGTATAACATGGTACTTATCCACTTGCTACCTCTCGCTATACTACTAAGTTCTGTGCAATAAAAAAAGATATCAGCCCTGGTATGCTCTTATCGCATGGCCAATTTAGATTATAAATATACACCCTCTCGTGAAACCATGGAATGTAAATTACTCTGGGCTCCCTCTACTTGATATACAGGACACCTGGTATTTTCTGGTTCTTTCTGCTATATAAGGAGGTTTTATCGTGTCTGGCCTACAAATTAGGGCCCTAGCAGTTAATAAATGTAATATCCTAACCATACTTATAAACTAAATGTTTTGTTTTTCATAATTGAAACATCGTCGCAGTTATGCCGCATCTTGAGCAGTTGCGGAGATAAGACCTGAACAAATGAACGGGATTCAAACCGATACCAGTGATGCAAGTGCAACGCAAACTGAGCTATCAAGCCAACTATGACCTATGACAGCCACGATGATGAGGACCTTGAAGACACGGACAGAGAACATGGTGAGATTTTGATAAGTTATTCGGATTAATGTAAGTATCTGGGGAACTGTGCACCTACCCCTCCCCTAATCCAACAAGTTATAATAAGTTGAAAACTTAGCGTTAATGTTGGGTTAGGGGAGGGGTAGGTGCACAATGCCCAGATACTTCCATTGATCCAGGTGATTCAACATCCCATTGTCACTTTGGAAAATGATTAAATAGTAGCAAGAATTAAGTACAGATTCGAAATAAACCAACTGTGTGTCACTGAATTTTGGAGAAAATCTCGCAGTGTCCACTGTACGTATTGCCAATTCAAATAAAACATAGCTGGGGTACCGGCAAAATTAAAATTCTAGTCCACGTGCGAGCACGTGGATTGGTTTTGTTCCTTCTACTAAGGTTATGTGCCTACCCACTGTGTTTTCTTGTTCGTCATAAACGTACACGACACAACTTCCTTTCCGAGTGCATATTACCAAAAGAATGATGTTGCGAAATCTCTTATGTAACACCAACGCGATATTAGATTGGAGACATGATTGCAGTTGGCCTGCCACATGACAACTGGGAAACGCCTGCTAGCGCTGCAGACCGTGAGCGCTATGATGGTATGTTTAATATCAACGTACAATGTTATCACGATGCATCACAAGTCTTGTTGACGTCAGCTTTCATATTGTGGCCTCCATGTACGTGCGGTTTCGGTATTCGGGAAAAAATCCGATGTGGTTTGCGGTTTTTTGGGGTATTTCTGTGCGGTTTTGAGGTTTTCGGACCCCCCTTACGCTCCCCTCTTTTCTGGTGAGCCAGTTTATAATGCAAACAGCATTTCAAACAAAAATTAAATTGAGTAGATGCAGACTTTCTCTAAATGTTTGTATGTTGGTTCTTTCGACGAAATACATGTATTTGACCTCTTGTCTTAGTTGAGGAGGAAATAAGTTCTCTTTCTGACCACGTATGATGTCCTTGTCGGTAGGGAATTTGATATGGAAGAACTTTCGAGTCCAAGTCCCAGGCCCCTTGCCATCTCCCCTCCCCCCAGAGTAACTTGATAGGTGCATTACTCTCTTAGACCTGTCAAGGCTTGCACGGGCAAACAAAGAAAAGCGATCAGCAGAATGTGATAAACACGAGATTTGACGGCGGGGGATCATCCCCATTGAATGTTTCGTTTTCCATCACCCCTTATCTTTCGCGAAAGTGGATCGGTCGGGCGGTTGGTCGACCAAAAAAAGAAAAAGTGAGAACAACAACAACAGCAGCAAAAGACGGAGTCAGTTAAAGTCTGGAGCTACTCGGAAAGCAATGTCCGTATGTGTGCTTTCGTTTACGAATTTCCCTTGCCAAACGTAATAAATTTGGGTGCGAAAGATTTCTGTATAACTGTATGTTAATTCCAGTCTTCATCTCATATTCCAATTCAAAACAGAGAATATCAATCAACCTGACTGGATTTCTCCGCTTTTCCATGAAAATGGGTCGGTCAGGCGATGAGGATTTTAACAACATTTTCAAACATTTAAAACTGTATGGAATCTGGAAAGAGCGTTTGGCTTCAGACGCGTGGAGACTGGTCCGGGTAAACAAACGAAGCGGTCTCTACCGCTTCCATCAGTGAAAATGGTAGGTTTAAAATCGATGTTTATAATATTCATTGAATCTAGCCAGGTTTAACCTGACCACATATCAGTCGAAGAAAGCCAGGTAGGAATTCCTCACACGTCCCTACTTCATTATGCATCCTGTAGTTGAATTGTCTTGGGAAGTACGCGTACAAACATTTCTGAGAACGAAACTGTACAGCTACAGCATGCATAATGTCAAGTAGGGACCTGTACGGAAATCTTACCGAAAGCCACTGTAACCTGACTAGATTTTATCGTTTGACACGTTTTAGCTACCGGCGGCCTTATAGCATGAAACCTGGAAAGCCGTTTTCATTTTGTGTTTGGTTGGTTCAAGTCTTTATTTACCCTCAGAGATGCAGTAGAGTGTGTTCTTCTTAAGAAATTCATGATTTGACTAGAATGGATTAAGGTGGACCCTACTACAACTCAGCTGTAATTTTGCCTTATTCCTATTCTATTTGTAAACTATTTGCTATTCCAATATGTTTGAATTGAGTCATTGGATTGTCTTAACTGCGAATTACATTTAACCGAAAAAGAATTGAAATGAAAGATGCTCAGGTTAATTGTGATTTTAAATTATCATACGATTGGCCTTACTGGAACCTAATTAAAAAAAGGCAATTTTGATAGTATTTTACAACATTAAATTTTTATTGTGGCCGGGTCGGTGATAAAGAACTCTTCTGTAAAGTTGCTTTTGTCGGCTTCCCAAATTAAAGGTGCCATATGCAATTAAATGAAGTATGGAGCATGTAATAAGTATGTCAATGGACGGTAAAGTTATATAAGGCATTATGCACTGTCAGTAAAGAGCATTAGGCCAACATCCAGCTATAATTTGCCCTATAACATGCTTGCAAGGTCATGCACTACTTGGCATTAATGCTTCTTGATTGCAAAAAAACCACCTTATTTGCCAAAACGTTTTGTGCAGAAGATCCTATCTGTGAGAGAGTTGGCTCAATCTTGGATTAAATATTTCCTTTATATTTAAGAATCCTTCTTTCTCATTTTTTTTTTTCAGGCTGAGCGATTTACAGAAAGCCAAATTGATGGTATGTAGATGTCGCTTATGATAATTATTTTATCATCTCAGGACAGTCATTAATACCTTATAAACTCAATAAATAACAGAACCACTTTTCAAGCATCTCCAATTTATCAAAAATGGTCAGTACCTTTGTTTAAGTGCACAAGGCTCTTTGCAATCTTATTGCAGTCTAAATTATTTGCCAGTTGCTAGTATTAAAGCATTATTTTTGAAACTGGTAGCTTCTGTGTAGACTCTTAATCTTCTAGCAGTTAGTTAGGAAGCATTTGTTTATGTTTTGTCTGCTTCCAAAAAAGTTTGTCTTCTTATTGCACTGTGCCTGTTATGCGTAGTCCTGAGTGCTTGTGAACCCAAAAGTACTTGTTGGGCCAAGTCTCTTCTGCATGCACCTGCAGCATCTGCCTTTTTTCCGTAGGTATTACATCACTACTACAGATCGATATGAAAACAGTAATTGTCTGTAAGCAATGACATCACCTCCACAGATATGAGTGCAATTGTCTGGATGTATGATGCAATGAAACAGTGCCTGTGAGAATCAGGATAAACAGGGTGCTTCTAGCCAATCAGAACTCAGATAGTGGCACCAATGTATAATTTTGATTATTATCATCATGTTATTGCGTTGATCTCAAGGTTAAGTTGGTAAAACCAAAGTTGGTATATTACAGAAAGCAAGCTTAAATGCCTTTCACCTGGCCCTGATAATTACTCTGTACTTCATTTTATAGGATTTAAAGAATGCTTTTGTTTGTTTGATGGAGACAGTGATGGAATGGTGTCTGAGAAGGAGCTAGCTCTGATCATGAGATCATTGGGAGAGAACATCACTCATTTTGAAATAAATGAATTAATGAAAAAAGCTGGTATGCTGGTTATATATATATCTATGTAGACTGAGACAGTGTAAAATATTTACCAAATGATGGGCTTCTAGTAAGAGGATCCAAGGATGCAGTGTCTTTTCCAAATTTTATAGATCTGTGTAATTGTAGAGGATATATAGACAAACTAATCTTGACTGTTCCAGCTTTTAATGAAACAAGGTTTCAGCTATTCAGCCTTGCTCAGGTTAAAATAATAAATACATTAAAAACTATACAAAGTAAAAGTTACGTGCATAAGAAGTCACCTATAAAATACCTTCTTCACTCCTTTACCCTTAGAATATCCATTGAGTCATTAGTCTCTGGGTTGTGGGGAAGAGCATGCAGCACTGCTGGTTCATGCCTTAGAACCTGTGGTACTCAACCATACTTTTTATTGGTAAAATTTGAATGTTCTTGGTGCCATATTCTGACTTCACAGAGAACCTTTGTATTAGCCTCTCTCATCCAGAGATGCCTAGCTTACCTATCATCCAATAATTAAGGGTACTAAATGGTCTGACAAAAATGCCAAGTCACAGAAAATATCAATCAAGTCTCAATTTTTTTGGAATTAAAAACTTGATTCTTGAGTCCTTGGCCGTCCACAAGTTTTGAAAAGTCAAGGGTGCAGTTTGGCAGTAAAGGGATACGATTGGTAGGAGGAACATCTAGACCTTCGCTGAAAAGAAAATCATATTTAGGTATTTGTTGCATTAAGAGTTAATTTGTTGCATTAAATACTGAATTGATTTTACCTTTATCTTTTCTGCTATCTCAGGCAAACAGAAGGTCAGATTCCCAGAATTTCTTAAGATGATGGCAATACAGTGTGGCAAAAATATAAACACAGAACAAGACATTTTGGCAGCATTTACAGCTTTAGACAGAGACAAAACTGGTATAGTGAAGCGCAGTGAACTGCAACATCTCATGACTGGAACTGGAGATGCACTAACCATTGGAGAATGTAGGTATCATTTGGTTGATTGACATATTTTCTTTAATTGTTTATAATCAAATAGCAATGATCACACATTTTGTTATCCATTGACAGTCAATACCCCATCAACTAAAATTGATTTAAAATAGTACAAAAAAACATAATTATTACATGAGGTGAAAATGACTTCCTCCTTTTTATCTATCCTTGTCAGTGGTTTAATTTCCCTTGCTCTTTTAGTTCATGCCTTTATACACGTAAATTAGGAGAACTTATGTATGACTGTGCTAGCCATGCACCTACATTTATGTCTCTGCAATACATCTTAAGATCACTGCATGGAGATAAATTTTTGGGAGGTCATTTTAGCAAACCGTTGCCATCAAAACTTTTTGATGCCCAGAATTGGTCTTTACACATCCCCCCCCCCCCCCACTGTTTTGCTTTGTTTTGTCTCAGTCCCTTCCGCTGTTGTTTTTCTTACTTGTTTTGTCTCTGTCTCCTTCCCCCACTGTTTTGCTTTCTGAATTCATCAATATGTCACAGTTCTGTGTAACTGTTCCTGGACTGTTTTATCTGCAGTTGAGCAAATGCTAAGAGACCTTGGTTTGGATCAAAGCCCAAATATTCGATACACTGGTGAGCTATTTTATCATCATTCAAATTGTAACGCCAGTCGGTTTTGCACAGAACAAATAACATTTATACTGGGTTACCTCTTTCTCTTGACTTCTCTTTCTATGCATTGTTAAAAAATGCTCTTCTTTGGTATGGGAAAAGTTTTTTTTCAAACTTTCAAGAACTGGTGTACATTTATTGTAACCTTTACCACCTTTACAACATTTGTAATCTCTTTATACTGCCAGAAAAGGCTATTACACTCAAAACGTTGGTCTTCATTTTTACTTACAGTGGTACTGTACATATTATAACTTACTCACATACTTTACGGGTAGAAGTGTTCTAGTGAAAACTGATCCACTAGTAATTTTGTACCCTCACAAGTATGAATTTTTAATTTAATGATGTCAGTTCTTGCAGTTATATTCTTATTATTACACTCCCATTTCTACAACTTTGGACGAAGGGACTTATATGATTATGTTTGTGCTTTTAAAAGTAACAAACTGAAGAAAATATTGATATTGTGTTGAAAGTGCAAAATGACTTACCAATTACCAATTTCTTTCTTAATTCAACAGATCTTGTTCATGCAGTTACCAACTGAAGCTAATGGAGCAATTATTTAGTCATTGGGTGTTCATACTAACTCTGTTTGCACAGTATACTGGAAAACTGAAGAGTTTCTTGTGTGGTAACAATTCACCAGACAAGAAACTTGAGCGATTTTCCTTATCCCGTGATACACTTGCTGGTGAAATTGTATATCACTTTTAGATGCAATTTTTTTTTCTGCTTTGTTCCACAAGTTATAGCGGTTTTAAATGAGGGCGATCCATTCTATAAAAACTCCATGTTTCATACTTCAGTCATTCTTTTTGCTAAATGGAACAGTACTTTCAGATGAACAGAGCCTTTTCAACTTGCTTTGCTTTCCCATACCTCTGGCGACCTTTTCAAACCAAGACAGATAATAATAATAATAATAATAATAATAATAATAATAATAATAATAGTAATAATAATAATAATAATGAACTAATTCTTTGTGTGTCAACTGTATCTAGCACTGACGCACCAATTGGGGACAGTGTAAACAACAAATGAAATCAAATCAAATCTTGTTAAATTGGATCAAGTCAAATGTTGGTTTTTGTGAAGAGGGTAAAACCGGAGTACCTGGAGAAAAACGTCTCGGAGCAGAGTAGAGAACCAACAAACTCAGCCCACATATGACGCCGGGGCCGGGAATCGAACCCTGGCCACACTGGTGGAAGGCGAGCGCTCTCACCACTGCGCCAACCCTGCTCCCCTGCTGATCCAAAACAAAACAGAAATGACCAAATGGAACGCGCCATTTCGGTCGGGCCAGACCGATTGGTCACTCGAAATCACCTTTCAAAGGTGGTGCCAAAGATTTCTGTAGGACCTAACTGAAATGGCGCGTTCCTTTCTACTTCCAACCGTATATACGGAGTTATTTGGTCGAATGGATCGCCCCCAATATTAATTAATTAAGATTAATTTACTGTCGAAATCGCGCTATTACTTCGGTTTCGCGTTACAACGATAGGCGTTGGGTTCACAGGTAGCCCAAGCTTACTGTTGGTGTTGATGTACTAGAGAGTATAGGGGGATTTTGAACATTCAAAATTTCACATTCAATTTAGATAAAATTCACAAAAATACTCACAGTGTCCTCTTGTTGTTCTAAATATTGTCCTGGGTGAATTTCAGACGATTTCGTCGGGGTCAAGGTTCTTTCTCCCCGCCAAAAAT
The DNA here is from genome assembly GCA_949710005.1 of Ricordea florida. Lineage (NCBI taxonomy): Eukaryota > Metazoa > Cnidaria > Anthozoa > Corallimorpharia > Ricordeidae > Ricordea > Ricordea florida. Next base: position 5,406,433 of record OX453280.1, read on the forward strand.
TAGAGAGGAAAAAGCCTTTCTGTCTCTAATGTAATGTTAAAAAATCCCCCCATAACGTCCAGTAACTGAACACCAACAGTAAGCTTGGGCTACCTGTGACCGGTTGAGGAACCTCGCCTCACTATAAATCAACCAATCAGACTTGGTAAAACCAAAGCCAATCGACGCGTTTTCCCCCGTTAGGTGATGATGATAGTTGTTTGTTTTGAGTGCTGATTGTTCATTAGATTGTGTGCATCTGTTTTGATTGGTTTGAATTTGCTTTGGTTTTGGCAAGAGAAAATGAGGAAAGAGAACATAACCCCGTCTGATATGATAAGGGGACAGAATCTATTTTTAGCCCGGAATCTATTTATATCTCGTTCCATGGCTGCGCGGTTTCCACATGGCCCATTGAAATTTCAACCACGTGATGAGAAGGACATCAGCCATTGGTCAGTTAAAATAGCTTCTGGATCTAAAGATAGATTCTGTCCCCTTGTCATAGTAAGAGAACCCGGTATGATATGAAAGACCATATATTTGAACTGCGGATTAATATGAAATGACATTAACTGATCATCGCAGTTATGCACACAACTTAAGCAGCTGTGAAATTAAAGCCTGAAAAAAACTCAGGCCTGAACGGGATTCGAACCCATGACCTCTGCGATACCGGTGCAGTGCTCTACCAACTGAGCTATCAAGCCAACTGGGAGCTGGTCATATTGTAAGTTCGTGATATACCCGTAGATGAAGAAGAATGATGCAAATGAATATATGAAAGACCATATATTTGAATTGCGGATTAATATGTAATGACATTAATTGATCATCGCAGTTATGCACACAACTTAAGCAGCTGTGGAATAAAAGCCTGAAAAAAAAAACCCGGTATGGAAGATGCGTTCTCTTACCTCATTTTCTCTTGGTTTTGGTTTTCCGACAGTCATTGGGCGTTTTCCATTTGCACGGAAAAACCGGTTGTTCCGGTGAAAAATCAAATGGAACAGACTTTTCCACTGGAAATTTTTCGGAAAAAATGGAAAACCTTCAGAGGTATTCCTCTTTTACCGTTTTTACCGAAATGATCGAAAAATCCTGTATCATTTGCCTTGTTCCACTAGGGCCATGCTTCTTGGCGCGGTTTTTGACCGCGAAATTAACAACATGGCGTCCATGACATTTATGTGTCCTGGATGTGGGTTTAGCACGATTCACACAGATGAATTCTTAAAACATGCCTGTACAACTTCAGGTGAGAATTTTCACTTATAAGTAATACGTACCGGGTAATTGGTTACTTACTTTATTTATTAAGGTTGTATTTTTACGCGTGAATTTTCGCCTTGGTTATGCTCGCCTAAATATAACCTTAATCTGTTCGTTGTGCTTACCGTTTACCGGTAAAACGTTCCTCTCTCATGCAAGTGTAAAGTTTTCCAAGAAGGCGAATCATCTTTTGAGGTTTCTGATTAGTTATATTGAGATTTAGCGGGTTTTCTTCGAGCTCATGCCCAACAGAGAGGAGCCGAAGAACGAATGAGATTAGTGTCTAAATGGAACGCGCTCTTTCCGATCGAAAATTTCCAACGGAAAATTTCGGAAATTTTTTGCAAATGGAAAACGCCCATTGAAAAACGCTTTAAGTTAAAACTTGCTCCCAAAGAATTTTGTTGCTGAAATATTTACATAGCTGTCAACCCTCCATTTTCGTAATTCAAACGGTATTTAACTGAAAAGAATATCAGTCTCAAAACATTTTGGGAAAGAATAGCTTTGTAGAATCAATGCTTCAAATTGGTACTAAAACCTTCACCGCCCGAAGATTTTTTGGATCTTTTGCAACTCACGCTTCGAGCCAGAGAACGCTCAGACTGCCTTGGCGAAAAGTTCCGCTGACGTGTAAATATTATATTTATCGGGATGTCTTGAACGAACTGTATCTGCGAAATAAAGAAAACTTTGCCACAATTTAATGGCCTTTATGCATCTTTTTTGCCGGCTATTTCAATCTCTGGACATTGAGCCTTGAACGTTAAATCTAAATATTATATTTATAGGAATTTCTTGTACGAACTGGTATCTGCGAAATAAAGAGAACTTTGCCACAGTTTAATAGCCTTTATGCATCTTTTGTTGCCGCCCATTTCAATCTCTTTACGTTGAGCCTTGAACGTTTTGATACATCTGCTTTAATGCTCTTCAACGCTATTACACATCAGGAAGAGTGAAAAAGAAAAAAAATATAAACATAGCTAATATAAAATAAAAATAAATAAATAAATGGATAAATAAAATATGTAATTAAAAGTATTAATAGCTATACTAAAAAAATAAAACTTAAAATAATATTGCACTGCAAAATGCTGAATAATTAAATAATCTGGTTTCAGGTAATAAACAGTTCCAGTCCCTTAAAGTTCTCGGAACAAAACTAAATTTATAGTAATCATGATGTGCAGATGGTTGAATAAAATAATTTGACGAGTAATTTCTAGTTTCCCTGATGGACAGTTGATAATAAGGCGTAATAGGCAAAGCCATATCATTGTATACAGATTCGTGGAAAATTTGTAGACGATGGGATACTTGTCTCCTGTTGCAATACTCAACATCGCACTCGGTTTCTATTTGAAAAATCCAAGATGGACAATTGAATGAATCATTAAAAGAAATGTTTTGTTAGTTACCATAGCCCTGACCGCTAATTTGGCGAACTCAACAGGATCTTTCCGTCTGTAGCGTTATTAGTCACAAAACTGTCACGTGGTATACCCTTATTGGGCAATTATCAGGCAATGATGCACTAAAATGAGGGATATGTGTTCGTTGGATTGACGTACATTTGTTCTTCAAATTTCTTGAAGAAAACTACCCATAGGGGTGCCTAACTGGAACATCTCCTGTCGCTGAGAATAAGGAAATGTTGCCGGATACATGAAAAGAAGTCGCTAATCGATCAAGGTTCCTGATAACCTTTTCGGGTGTCTTTCGAAATGTTTCGTACGCGCGCCGTTTTCGATGAAACCATGGCTAACTCATTATTAATCTAATCGGAAAGGTTATGAAATGTAGAAACCAAATATATAGAAATCTTGGAAATTTATAACTCCGGTTAGCGCGCCTGAACCTTCAAACTTGAAACCGTGGATGTTGACTTCGCTGAATTACCCGCGAATTATCCCTTACAACAAAACAAACTGCGCTATATCAATCAGCCCTTGATAGGCTAGCAACGTTTTTCGGGCTTTAAAAATATTCAAAATATTTTTACGATGACACCTCGGCATGACGCGAAAGAAAAAATTTCTTACCGAACAACTTCAGAGCCTATTTTCTCAGAAACCAATAAAAAGATCCTTAAAGCCCGTCTGGGATGGGCCTAAATACGCCAAAAAATACCTACCCAGCCCAATCAAGTGAAATTCTGAACAACCTCCACTGATTATACGATCAGACGTTAAGGCCCTGAAGTTCAGCGACTTTGTGTTGTAGTTTAGCTATCTTTTCTTGTAGTCTCAAAACTTTCTCTTGAAGTCTCAGCACTTCTTTATCTGCTTCTGTCAGAGGTCTGCTTTCACTTTCGTAGGCTGTATCCTGAGGGGCTCGCTTTGTTTCGACAACCCTTGATTCAGGACTGTCTTTTTGGTTTTCTTTTCTTCCAATGTGATCTGTTTGTATTTCCTTGTTTTTTACGGGTTGATTCTGTGAATCCGCGTCTTGTTTTGAACGATCGATGGATTGTGTTTTTATGCTGACACCAACCTCCTTGTTAATCTTTGGTCTGAGGACTGGGACGAGTAGTGACCATATATACAGGCAAAAGCATACGCTACTCGAACCCATCTTAATCCACACGGCCGGCCACGACCGCTCAACCCGAGCAATATTAGAGGACTGAGTAGGGCTGTACCAATTTGTCAATGTCATCATGATATGAAGAGAAGCAAGGAACATCACAAAATGGAACAGAGAATAACTGTACGTCACGTGTTCTTTGACGTCATCGCAAGACTCCGGATCAGTGATGTCCCTAGATGGAGATTTCCGTCCGTCCGCTACGGGTTCCGACTTGTTACGAGCAGTTATCGACCACTTATCTAAAAAAAAAAACCAGGACCTTTGTAAAATGAATCTTGAGTATACGTTAAGGGGTGAGCAGAAAGAAACAAACTCTGTGGAGACTTAACCTAAACCAAAAAAGTAGTGTTTTTTTTTTAATTGAAACCAAAAAATTAACAGTTTTATTTTGGGTTTCTTACCCTATCGGTTTGAGATACAATAATTTTTTACCTTAAATAACTGCTTGCAATTTGTCATCTCCACTCAAGAGAGAATTTCTCAGGCTCTGATATATCAAGCCTACTCTTCATTATCGCCTGAGAGCTTTCAATCCTGTCAACTTCGTGGTATCATCACACTTTATTATAATTAAAATTAAACAACAATAACAAAAACAGAAAACGTACTCAGTTTTGAAGCGCTCATCGCCGCACTGAAACTGGCATATATGAGCATGACGAAAACCATCGAGCCGCTTATAATTCCTTGCAGACTCAAGCCAGTGTTTTCGTCGTAGCCAGAAATGAAGTACCCAGGTGGGTTACATATGTCATCTGGCTCGTGTGACAACGCTGACCACATGAGATAGGTCGTGTAGGCCATTACCACTGCAGACTGGAAAAGACCTGCAATTAAGAAATAGAAAACATTTTCTGTGTTTCTATCGAGCTATAGAAACACGAGTGGAAGTTTGGGAGAACGAGAAATGCTGTGGGAACCCGAGCCGCAGGCGAGTGTTTCCACAGCTTTTTCGAGTTCTCCCAAGCCTTCACGAGTGTTTCTATTAAACAATTAGATTATGAGCTCGAGATTTCTATCGCGTGATAGTTGACGAGGGCGCAGCCCGAGTCAACTATCACGCAGAGAAATCGAGAGCGAATAATCTAATTGTTTTAGTATAAATCTACTAGTCGTTCAAAACTTTGTCTTTTCTGGAAAAGCCTCGACCAGTAAACTGTCTAAATCTTCTTCACGGACACTTCGAAAACGTGAAGAAGCGGCCGCCATTACGCTACTCACTATCTATCACAGAATAGATAGTGGGTAGCGTAGCCAAACAGAGCGCGGCATTTGTGATAGAATGCTAGTAGATTTATACTAAAACTCGATAGAAACACGAAGAACATGTTTTCTATTTCTTTTAGAAAACACCGCGACAAAAAAAAGGAAAACAACTTGTTAACTTTGATGACCAAAATGTAAATTCTCTTTGGTCACGTCATCTTTACGTCAACAGCTCGTGCTAGTTCTGTGTTTCTATCGAGTTATAGAAACATGAATTCTAACCAATCAGCGCGCGTATTCTCTGAGGACTGTTTTCTAATACAAAATAACGTTGCAATGGAAATAGTGTTCCCTAGAGCTGCCCCGGCTTTTGAATACGGGTTTATGACGATGTGTATTGAATATAAATACTGTGCATATGACTGTTGAAAAATTGATGTTTCTAAAATTTTATTGAAGTTAATATCTATGCAATTAGTAAACATATTTCCCTGTAAATTTGACAATGAAATCTGTTACAATCATACAGTATTATATTAATATGCTGTGTAACAGGAACGCATTGTGAGGTAACAGGGTTGTTATCGACCCCGTTGCTGATTTGAGTCTAACAAACCAAATCTTGTACCGAATAATTCTATTCAGTACTGCTGAATGCTTTTGAATTTAAAGAAATCACTGAAGTGCAAAGTACTCAACTTGGAATCCTGCTCGCAGTATGGCGACGAAACACGACCTCGTGGTTGTAAAAATCAGAGATACCCGACACCACCTTGCGCGCTTGCTAAAATATTACCCGAGACCAGCATGCGCGCCTAGTTTCATCAAATATCAATTATTGAGGGCCGAAATAGACTTATAGAATTACATTAATGAACAATAGGAGTAAATACGCTTAAAAAAAACTCGGCTCCAGTTAGTTAGGGTGGTTAACATTTGCCCAATATCACCAGTTTGACCGGATTTTCTTACAACAGGCTCTGGTGTAACCCATCTGTCACTGAGTGCCAATGCGCGGGAATGTTAGCGCGAAAAACAATAAGGCATCACGGAATTGGGTTTTCGTCTGTGATCTGGAGTGAAACCAGATTGTGAAAATAGATGTCAAGCGTCTTAAATATACTTACCAGTGCCTGACTGCGCCTCCTGGACCTTGGGAAGCACGCTGATCACAACAGCAATGAAACACTGGCACAGGTGAAAAGAGATGAAGAACAGATTGCTGCGGCATTTTCCGGAGTGCGCAAAGAAGGAGTAGAAAAATACCACAGCCAGCATGGAAATGACGAAAAGAAGGCCAGTGCAGGAGAGAAAGCAGAGATACCTGTGGATTTACATGAAGTATTGATCAGCTTTTTTGCCATTAGCGCGAACGGGCGCTTTAAAGTCTGTTTGAGAGTTATTCGAGTTAAGATCTGTTTGAGAGTTATTCGAGTTAAAATCTGTTTGAGAGTTATTCGAGTTAAGATCTGTTTGAGAGTTATTTGAGTTAAGATCTGTTTGAGAGTTATTCGAGTTAAAATCTGTTTGAGAGTTATTCGAGTTAAGATCTGTTTGAGAGTTATTCGAGTTAAAATCTGTTTAAGAGGTATTCGATTTGTTTTTTCCAACAAGTAGAGATCACCAGGAATATCGTAGAGCTCCAGCAAAAATAAATTTAGTGACCAAGTGATAAACGTGAAGATGCATGTTCTGCGCATGTACCAGTTTTGTTACTCACCAACATTTTGCCCGACACGATGTCGAGGCTCCTTCCATCTTCTCGACCCAAGCTTCGCTCCAAGAGTGAGACATGTCAACCAGTAACACCAACTGTATCAAGATAAACAGGAATCCGCCAATGAGACCAAAGTACATCAACGCACGGTTCAGTGCAAAGGACTGAGGAATGAAGAACACGCACACGACCAAGGCTAAAAGGTACACGGTACAAATGTGTGAATGATAATAATAATAATAATAATAATAATAATAATAATAACAATAATAATAATGAACTTTATTTGAGTGTCAACTATATCTAGCACTGACGTACTAATGGGGACACTGAAAATCACAAATCAAATCAAATCATATTAAATTAAATCAGGTCAAATCAAATGTTTTTTTTTGTGAAGAGGGGAAAACAGGAGTACCTGGAAAAAAACCTCTCGGAGCAGAGTAGAGAACCAACAAACTCAGCCCAAATATGACGCCGGGGCCGGGACTCAAACCCGGGCCACATTGGTGGAAGGCGAGCGCTCTCACCCCTGCGCCAACCTTGCTCGCCAACACTGCGCCAACCCTGCTCACCATCACTGCGCAATTCCTGGTCAGAGTTGTGTACAGCCCCGAAGTCATTCCTGGTCAGTCAAGGGCTAGTCGAATGGAAGCTCGCGTTATCGCCACTTCCTAGCAACTAGCTGTATTATATTAATATAGTATGTATATCTTGTAATTCAATTTTTTCCTTGGCTTAAATTTTATATTGGTTCTGTTTCATTTCCTTTCTTTCTGTTTCGGTATGATTATGGGAAAGAGGGTGAGCCACAATAATTCTTAAGAATCCGCTCAAATTTGTCAAAACGTTTTGGAAGTCCAAACTCCGATCGGTATAGTATTACTTAAAGAAGTAAGAGCGACGACGTTTTGGAAAACAAACGGATCATTTCTAGCCCTTACTTAAGAGTACCATGATACTTTCATTCTGTGTAGTTCCTTTGCTTTAGGAATCTTCAAATATTTTTCTAACCTAATAATAGAACAAACTTGATGTACCAGAAGCCATTGTGCATCCTGCCGCGAACTTCCTCTCTGGTCTTAACGCCGAAGAGTAAACCAGAAAACACAAGAAAGAACACAGCCGTGCCAAAGCACACTCGATACTCCGCTGTATAGCCAACCAGATTATCGCAGCTTACTGAGTCAACCACTTCGTTGCAAAAGTGAGGGATGGCGTTGAGTTTCTGTCGCATTTGTGGAGCTAACAGAACAAAGCAGAAGATGGTCATGACGAGTAGAAAAATTGTGTAATTCACACGCGTTACGGTGGATCCTTTCAAATTGCAACAGGTGCAGCAACAGCAGCAAATTTCCTCCCCGCACTTGGGTTGACCTTTCTCTTCTTTCATGTCAATGTTGTTTTGTTTTTCTCAGTCGGGTAGCTCAAGGGAACCAAAAGTTGTTTCGGTGCACACTGCTGGTGGCAAAATAGTGACGCATGACGTCACCTGCCGCAAAAGGCTCGCGACAAAGTGAATTCGCCGTCGCCTCAAAATCGTCCGATGGATGCCCGGTGATTGTGTCACATGCATAAATCGTTTTTGATTCGTTTTGTCCCAAAGAAATTTGCGCAGTCTTTTACCTCTTAACAGTACAGCAAAGGCCAGTAAGAGTATGTATATGTTGTAGTTCAATTTTGTCCTTGGTTTAAATTTTATTTTCCATTGTTTCAAACTCATTATTATACATTAGCATACCAGAAAACAAAGAAAAACAAAATTTGAACCAAGGAAAAAATTGAACTACAACATATATATCAGTATTCAGTATTCATTTATTTTTTCCATTAACCACAAAAGAAAAGAAAATAATAATAATAACACAATACACTAGAAATTTATAATAACTTTAAGACAATAGACTACCAATGTTTAAGGTGGTAATGACAGGGAAGCCTATATAGAAGCCGCGGGCTTATGAACTATAGGCTTCCTGACAATATACATCATAAAAATTATGACGACAATATATCAATTTAGCCAAGCCTAAAAGCAGATCCTCTTATAATTACTTACATATCTTATTTGAAACATAAAATTCGAAAATTGCAAGCAGACGTTCGTTAGTCTGCTTCTTGTGTACTTACACAAGAACTGTACATTTTTCATACTGTCCTTAAAGAGGCTTAAAAACAAAGGGGGCCTAAGGCGGTGATTAAGCACTCATTCTTCACTGCAAACGAAAAACCCACTGACTCCATCAACTGTGCTCGCATTCGTAGAAAATAACTTATAATCAGCGAGTAACACATGACTTCGAAAATTCTTGCACTTAGGCCCGCGATATGGTAACGTAAAGCACGCCAGCAACTGACTCATCAAGACACCAAGTCAGAAAGCCTGTAGATCGCTTATTGTAACTCAGTCCCAAGAGTCTATGCGGACTGAGGGACGATGACGCATGGTCAAGTCATTCGCGAACTAATGAAGAAATGGTAAACGTGCAGGGTCCATAACTCGATGGTTGCCGAGCTGCTTCGTTTACCAACTTTTAGACTGGTCAACAATCTGACGTCGGCATGCAACCCATGGGCAAATGGATCGCGCGTACTAGGCAATCAGAGCGCGCGCTTTCCCAAAGCTATGTTATAAAAAAGTTTGACCAATCTTTTTTAAAAAAAATGTCAGGATCGAGCGATTAATTTCGGCACCACGTATCAAGAAATGGTCTATTGTTCCGGCTCAACATCACACGTTAAGCAAAAATGAATAGGCTTTTGTTCTTGGTAACCCTGAGGGACTTCGTCCGAAGCCAAACCAAAATCGTCGCCATTGTTCGGAAAACTTTCGGCAGAACAATTAAGCTGCACTTGGGGATGGGCAGCGTAATTTTTTCTCTCGTAAAGTCAATTCTCACCGGTGTACCCCAAGGCAAATTGACCGCCGCTGTGCGCATCGAGGTGATCACAATTCAAAAACTAGTTATCCACATGTGTCGCATTCGGACCACGTCTCTCTAAATACAACCCCCGGTTTAAATCCCTTTTTATTCTAATTCCGACTCGTTTTAATAGGTATGCTGCTGAAAACATTCTTTGTCTGTCATTCGTGCGGCGTTACAACTTTTCTGCTTTTTATTAAGTCGACCGCACGGTGGTTAGAGTGAAGAATGCGTGACTGAAATTCTGTTTTTGCGCGTATAAATCTTTCAGTGAAACCTGGCAATCGTCATGGAAGTTACTCGTTTTCAATTTTTTGAGTGTTCGTGGAGCGTCCAGATTTCATATCAAACTTTGGGTTAGGATTTTGGTTGACAAAAAAACTTTTTGTCGCTCCTTTTATGACCTTTTTTATTGTTTGGAGGGGATTAGGCTCCATTGTTTGCAAAACAATGGATGGAAAAATCCGATGGCAGCTCGATTACCGACCGCGAAATTCAAAAATCTTCGTTAGTGATTAGAGTGACAAAACCAACTCTTTTGGAGTGGGGGTGAGACAAATAGTTGAACTAACAAGATGAGAAGTATTGTGGGGATAGTTTCTAAAGAAACTGGTGCTGCGTCGGTGGGAAATTGAAACACAAGAAATTGGATAAATCAAACGAGTTGATTAAGTAAGTTATACCACCGTAAGGTAAAAGGGAGGTGCTGACATTTCGAGCGTTAGCCCTTCGTCGGAGCGAATGACGAAGGGCTAACGCTCGAAACGTCAGCACCTCCCATCCACCTTACGGTGGTATAACTTACTTAATCAACTCGTTTGATTTATCCAATTTCTTGTGTAACAAGATGAGAGGTCTGTACACTAAATAAGCAACAGTCGGCAAGTGAATGCAGAACTTCGATTCCAACTGAAATCTGAGCTAAATTTGCATAATTACCACACAATAGACCTTAAAGACGACTTTTATTGCACCTCGGCGGTTAAAAACCATTGATCTGTGATTTTCAGTCTGAGTTTGCCTTGCAATCTTTTCCTTTTTTCAATTGACCATCAGAAAAAAAGTTCTTATTACTGCCCTGGCGCGAAAACAGTGAATCATTCGAAAACTGCGAATACTTCGAATGATCATAAAACACTTTCTTGCTTTCAAATAGAGCAATATCAACAGGCTTGCCGGGCTGAAATCGATTGCGAAGAAAAATTTTGTAATTATTGAATAATTATAAAATTTTTCTTCGCAATTTTGTCGTTCTACACTCGCGTCATCCACAAAACCTGAAAAAATGGTCATTTCACGTTGTTCTTTTGCAGAGGACGGCAAAGAAATCTACCAGACTGTATTTTGTACGTGCAGTTTCATTGTTTTGTTCATCAACGCTGTTGTTTGGTGCCGTTGCAGTTGACGCCCGGGGAGGGGGGTACTCTAGGAATTTCTGGGTGGGGATGTGCCGCTGGGACCCTGGAACCCTTAACCTATACCAGAGCGAATTCAGCTAAATTTTGCTACCCTATACTAGAGTAAACTCCCCAAATCCCCCTATCCTAGAGTAGCTGTTTCCCTAGTCTAGATAAAATCTTCAACCAATTGATAAGTTTCCTGAAAAATGATACCCTATTCTAGACCCAAATGTTCTGATTTATATACCATATCCTAGAGTGAACTGCTTGAAAACCATACCCTTCACAGCGGCACATACGTATATAGCCCATATATGGCAGTACCCCCCCCCCCGGGAGTCGACGTCATCGTCGTGTTTCGCTAAGTCCCTAATGTTGTAGCGGGGACAGCGCCATTGATCCTCTCTATCGGACAAGACAACACCGCCGTTCTTTACAACGTCCTCTTCCCCTACAAAACTTGTCAATCCCGTTTTTAATTAAAATCGCCTCTACAACATGGTGGTAAATGAGCATTCTAAAAAAAACGAATTCAATGCTTACGCACAGGAAGCTACGACCCGATGTTTGCCTTAAACTGAGCCAGCTGGTAGCATAACCAGTTTGAGACGTGCATATGGAGTGGTACAATCCAACTGAGCAAACCTTTTTAGTGGGCATTAGGGACGGACCATTAGAAAAGTGATGGAAGGGGGGGGGGGGTGGGTTAAAAAAAAACAAAAAAAATTCATGCAAAGAAGAAGGTAAAAAAAAAAGGCATGCAGAAGCAAGGTCCAATTGTGACATTTTCACACGTAGTAAAAAAAATTCGTGCACAGGGGTTCACCTGAAAAAACAAAATCCTGCACAAGCCGAAAATTCCCCACCCCCCCCCCCCCCCATCACTTTTCTAATGGTTTGTCCCTTATTGAGAGAGGTTGGGCCGTGTCTACTATTAAGTTATCTTAAGCCTTTTGCTGATTGAATGGCTGAGATTCAAGACTGCTTACTACTTACAAACCTATTTATTAACTTATACTATCAGCAAGCGTTTTAAGTCCACAGTAATTCAAAAATAGTTTTGAACCTGTATTATAAGAGCTTGAAATATAAATATTTTATGCAAATTTAATTTATTCATTTTTGGTTTGTCACCTTCGCTCTGGCCACGTTGGAGGGGAAGGAAAGTTTCGAAGGATGAATGTCTTCCCTCGCCGTACCAGCCAAATAAAGCAACATTTACGAGTGGGAAATCGTTGCTGCAATGGAGGTTGCGCGGAGACCGTTTCACGGAGCTTGTTTTGTGCGAAACCTAGCTTTGGGGAGCGATTCATTTGATGAAGTGGATAACATGTGGCCGTTGAAGCCGCCATAAAGCAAACGGAGTTTATGAGAAGTTCAAGTCCGTTGTGTCTGCTTTCTAGGTAACTGTATAACATCTATCATTTAATTTGTGTCCTTATTTTATTGAACAAGTGAAGGGAATATAGATTTCTAATACTGGAAAAATGAAGAAATAATCAGTCATTGCTTTTATCCTGTCCACAGGTAGCCCAAGGAGAATCCGGGTCAATCCAGTGGCCTACAAAATCAACGCCATCCACAAACAGTTAAAACAGCCAAGGATTGCACCTGAATACGAAGAAAAAGCTGTTAAAAAAAACTGTTAACCCTGCTTAAGATAAGTAAAGCTTATTTCTACAATTTATCAATGTGTATGTTTTGTTTCATTTCTTTTTTCTTGGTTTAAATTTTATTTTCCTTTGTTTTTTGGTATGCTTATGTATGAGAATGAGTTTGAAACAAAGGAAAATCAAATTTAAACCAAGGATAAAATTGAACCACAACATGTGCATAACCGGCGCCAGTGAAAGCCAGATTGGGTGCAGAGAGAGTACGACAGTACAGTAGCTTTTCAAAGAATGGTCACACTGCATGGTTTGATCCACAGATGAAAATGTTAGAGCTACATTTTTAAATACTGCATTGCACTGTACTACAGTACAATACTGTTTAATACAGTTACATATCTCTTTATTCCTAACTTCCTCAATAAAGTGGTTTTATATCATACACGTAAAATTTTTGTTTACAACAAAGTGTTTCAATGTATGAGAATATTTCCTAACAAATTCCCATTTCTTGTCGTTTACCAGTAGAATATATGGAATTTGGTTTCGAGAACTGAACTGCACCGTCTCCTCATGATCACACGCTGATCTGGGATCCAAGGTAAGATCTGACTCCAACTGTTTTTACTGTAGTTTGACTGTTTACATGTCTGCTGTGTGTTTTTCTGGGTCTGGAAGGATTAAAATTAAATTTAAAAAAAGCAAGGCTATTTCTGTGTTGATCGCTCAATGTTTTGACCCCACTTTAAGTGAAAAATTCTAACAAATTCCAAAGTACAGTTAGAATCATGATTAATTTTGGAGCAGTTTTCGTTCAAAGGCATGTCTCGTGTTGAAATCCTGTTTAAACTAGTTACTCTTTAAATTCTGATCGTTTTTCGCCAGAGTATAATTTTTTGCCCAAAATTCACTAAATTCAAGACTGTACATTCCGAGATAATCAGGAAGAATATTGAAGGAGCTTCGGATATTTTTCTATGACAGCCACATAATTAAGCAAGCAATATGTTGTACACAGGGAAATCTGAGGCACAATGTGGTTCTAGTAAAAACACTCCAAGTGTTCCTTTTACTTTTTATATTGACTTTCATTCCTTTGACAGATTGCAGTATTCATTTCGAAACTCATTATTGAGGCATTTATATTACATTTTACATCTTTTGTTTTTCTTGGTAAGACAACTTCACTTTTTCAATACACTCCTTCTCCAAACAATTTCAATACAATCTCCAGCAAACAGATCAATAGCTTTGAGAACATTCGTGACTTCGGATTTCAAATTGATCCTCACCAGTAGTAATGGGCTCCTGTCCTCACACTAGATTCTCCAATACAAAAAAATGTATTGAACTTAAGTAAGGAGAATTGCTGATAAGATTTAGGAGGTAAAAGGGTTAAACTGTTTGGAAAGTATACAATGTTTCATGTTATCAATCAATCAATCAATCAAAATATTATCTCAAATTCTTAGGCATGCAACATATTTTCAACTTTCTCTTCGGTGTTCAAAATGGATGAAACACTGCTTTTCGCATTTGAACTTGTAGTTCATAGTTAACACCGTTGCTTCTGCTAAAACGTATCTTTCATACCTTTCATACCTTTCATACCTTTCATACCTTTCAAATTGAAGCTTAACAAACGGAACATGAAGGGTGTTTGGACTATAAAGTATATTGCTGATTGACACGCTGTAGTGCGCTGTCTTCTTCTTTCCCGCGCTTAGGGTTAGCGACAGTTCTGATCAGTTTATAAGACTGATTGTGTAGTTATAGGCCAAAGTGCTTACTTTGGATTTGGTTTCTGATTTACGAAAGTCTCTTAAAAACCGCTCTTATTTGACAAAGCTAACACAGTGGAGTTCTCTGAAAAAGCTCTAGCAGCCTTCGAGCTTAGATTGCAAAGAACTGCATAACACAATTTAACGCTAGCCTCAAAAAATTCTCGAAGAAAATTTTTTGGATAGTGCACTGCAGAAATCTCGTCGTTGACGTTTAGATGTTAGTGCAGGTACAATTTTATCCATATGTGATAGATTGCGCACATCAAGGTGGCTAAAAAGATTCAGAGAACTCAACTGTGACATCTTAACGTTAACTGAATGAAAAACTAAGTGTGCGGCAAATTCAAGTTTAAAGTATTTCGGAAAACCAAACGTTCAGCAAAAACTTGTGATCGTCGCTGTATATTCACAGTAGAATCTAAAGTATTTCCATGTAGAGTATCAGTAGCATAAAGTGATTCAGTGTTTAACTGCTGTTTGTTTTTTTTATTTTCAGAAGTGAAAGCAAGAAAAAGAAATCAAAGAACAGAAGAAATGTAACCAGACTGTACACTTTTGAACCCAATAAAGAATGTTGAACAAGAACAGAGTTTGTGGACGTTAAACCAGTGCAAATGCGTTCAGCTTCAAGTTTAAGTCTCAATTTGGCATCAACACGCATGCGCAAGAAATTTAGCTTGAAAAATTGGATCAGTGCGCATGCGCGAAAATTTTTGTTCTATTTTGCCTTTCTGCCCATGCGCGAATATTCAATAATTATGCACTGGTTTAATATTTGCACTCTCCACTTGCAGTCTCTTTTTTCTATTTGCATAACGAGTCTTCCTAGCAGACCCCTGTTCAATTTGGTCTAATTTTCCCGCCAAAAGACTTAGAAAAATACCAGGGCGCCAATTTTTTTTTTTAATTTTCTAGGGTGACCCCTGTTCAAATGTTGGCAATTTTCCCGCCAAAAGACTTAGGAAAAATACGGCGTGCCAAATACGCATGCGCCCTTTTTTTTTTTTTTTTTAAAAATTGAAAGGGTGATGTTCATTAAAATACAACTCATTTTCTTCTCTTTCATTTCTTTATTTGCATCTCATGTATTTCTAAGTAGTTGTTTACAAGAGTGAATTGTGTTACTGAATAAAGCAGCTAATTTACATGACTTGTGTTATTCTAATTCTGGTGTCCTATAATGTAAAGTGTCGAGCGTTGCTTTGTCTGCAAGCCAAGTGAAATCCTCAATTCACGCTGGAGTTTTTGTTGCCGTTAACACTCCAGCATGAATTAAGGATAAAATTAGCTTGCACTTTACATTTCTAAGCCTACAATGCGATGACAAGTTCCACTTCGTGCGCTCGCCAAGATAAATTCTCATTTCACACCGGAGTATTTTCTCCTTGAAGTTCTGTTGTCTTCAAGTACTCCAGCATAAACTGAGGTTTAACTTGGCGTGCAAAGTGAAGCTTGCACTTCACATTTCTAAGTCTCCTACGCGATGAAAACTTTCACTTCGCTGCTCGCTAAGTTAAATTCTTAATTTACACTGGAGTTTCTGTGCCTGACTAACGACCATTCGATCACACTCCAGCGTAAATCAAGATTTAAGGCTCACAAACAAAGAGAAGCGTCCATCGCGCCTACCGATTCTAAGTTACGACGGCAAACTTTGCTTTGTCGGCCTAGCAAGCAAAATCCTCAATTTTCTCTGCAGTGTTTTGTTTACTTGAAGAACTGTTTCGCCTTCAAGCACTCCAACATATATTGAGGTTTAACTTAGCTTGCAGACAAACCAAAGTTTAAACGTTGCATTTCTAAGTCTACTAGGCGATGAAAAGCCTTACTGCGTCTCCCTGCCAGGTAAAATTTTCAATTTACACCGGAGTTTCTTACGCAAAAATCTTTCATTTCAATACTTTTTCAAGCACTCCAGCATAAATTTAAATTTAACTTGGCTTGTAGAAAAAGTTGAGCTTGCATCTTAATTAAATTACTTTCTCTGAGATTACGAATACTAGGAATTCTTCCACGCTGCGCGAGTATTTACGACATTAAATGACTAAATATTGGCCAACTCTGCCAAAAAAGCGTCATTATTTCCGAAACAAAAAATCTAATTCCTAAAGATTATCTTAAGCTAATTTCAACGCGCATTTCTAACCGTGAATTTAATGGAAACGCTGGTAAAACCGTGGAAGGATCCGCTAGATGTCGCAAATAAATATCCGAGCTTAAGAAATCACAAGTGATAACCTTGATAAACGAAAACAATCTGTGAATTCTAATGTAGTAGGTAATGTTTTAGCAACAAAAGCTCTTAACTAGTTTTGCCATGACAATTAGTATGCCAATTCAGCAAAATAATAAAAAAAGGAAAGAAATCGGAAATTAAGCTGCTTTCGGATAAAATGATGTCAGATTACCGTTGTGATTTCTTTGAAGCTATGTACAATAAGAATAAACTACATTGATTAAGGTGCGCCACGTAAAAAAACACGTTTACGGCTCTAATCGCCTTTCTAGCTCGCAATCAGTCCTAAAAATAAACAATTCATACACAGAGTTGCAAAATGAAGCTCTCAGCCCCAGGAGCTGT
Source organism: Ricordea florida (assembly GCA_949710005.1). NCBI lineage: Eukaryota > Metazoa > Cnidaria > Anthozoa > Corallimorpharia > Ricordeidae > Ricordea > Ricordea florida. The sequence continues at coordinate 5,423,498 of OX453280.1, forward strand.
AAATAACACCAATACAGCAAGTGCTTTACTGGAAAGGCGTAGTTTTAAATCAGTTTCTAGCTTTGCACGAATTAACTGTATACTGTGGTACTGCTTGTTTTACTATAGAGTGTGGTTCTAAATTTTTCATATGTGGATCAAACCATGCAGTGTGACCATTCTTTGTAAAGCTACTGAACAGCACTGTACTGTGGTACTGCTTGTTTTACTATACAGTGTGGTTCTAAACTTTTCATCTGTGGATCAAACCATGCAGTGTGATGGAGAGCTACTGAACAGTACTGTGCTGTGGTACTGTTTGTTTTACTATACAGTGTGGATCAAACCTTGCAGTGTGACTATTCTATGGAACGCTACTAAACAGTACTGTACTGTGATACCGTTTGTTGCACTATACAGTGTGATTCTAACTTTTTCATCTGTGGATCAAACCATGCAGTGTGACCATTCTTTGTAAAGCTACTGAACAGTACTGTACTGTGGTACTGTTTGTTTTACTATACAGTGTGGTTCTAAATTTTTCATCTATGGACCAAACCTTGCAGTGTGACCATTCTTTGGAAAGCTACTGAACAGTACTGTACTGTGGCACTGTTTATTTTACTATACAGTGTGGTTCTAAATTTTTCATCTATGGAGCAAACCTTGCAGTGTGACTATTCTATGGAACGCTACTGAACAGTACTTTACTGATACTGTTTGTTTGTTTGTTTTACTATACAGTGTGGTTCTAACTTTTTCATCTGTGGATCACACCATGCAGTGTGACAACTCTATGGAAAGCTACTGAACAGTACAGTACTGTGGCACTGTTTGTTTTACTATACAGTGTGGTTCTAAATTTTTCATCTATGGATCAAACCTTGCAGTGTGACTATTCTATGGAACGCTACTGAACAGTACTTTACTGATACTGTTTGTTTGTTTGTTTTACTATACAGTGTGGTTCTAACTTTTTCATCTGTGGATCAAACCATGCAGTGTGATGGAGAGCTACTGAAAAGTACTGTGCTGTGGTACTGTTTGTTTTACTATACAGTGTGGATCAAACCTTGCAGTGTGACTATTCTATGGAAAGGTACTGAACAGTACTGTACTGTGATACTGTTTGTTGTACTATACAGTGTGATTCTAACTTTTTCATCTGTGGATCAAACCATGCAGTGTGACCATTCTTTGTAAAGCTACTGAACAGTACTGTACTGTGGTACTGTACTGTGGTACTGTTTGTTTTACTATACAGTGTGGTTCTATCTTTTCCATCTGTGGATCAAACCATGCAGTGTCACCATTCTTTGGAAAACTACTGAACAGTACTGTACTGTGGCACTGTTTATTTTACTATACAGTGTGGTTCTAAATTTTTCATCTATGGATCAAACCTTGCAGTGTGACTATTCTATGGAACGCTACTGAACAGTACTTTACTGATACTGTTTGTTTGTTTGTTTTACTATACAGTGTGGTTCTAACTTTTTCATCTGTGGATCAAACCATGCAGTGTGATGGAGAGCTACTGAAAAGTATTGTGCTGTGGTACTGTTTGTTTTACTATACAGTGTGGATCAAACCTTGCAGTGTGACTATTCTATGGAACGCTACTAAACAGTACTGTACTGTGATACCGTTTGTTGCACTATACTGTGTGGTTCTAAATTTTTCATCTGTGGTCAAACCTTGCAGTGTGACTATTTATGGAAAGCTACTGAACAGTACTGTACTGTGGCACTGTTTGTTTTACTATACAGTGTGGTTCTAAATTGTTCATCTGTGGATCACACCATGCAGTGTGACCACTCTATGGGAAGCTACTGAACAGTACTGTACTGTGGCACTGTTTGTTTTACTATACAGTGTGGTTCTAAATTTTTTTATCTGTGGATCAAACCATGCAGTGTGATGGAGAGCTACTGAACAGTAGTGTGCTGTGGTACTGTTTGTTGTACTAGACAGTGTGATTATAACTTTTTCATCTGTGGATCAAACCATGCAGTGTGACCATTCTATGGAAAGCTACTGAACAGTACTGTACTGTGATACTGTTTGTTGTACTATACAGTGTGGTTCTAACTTTTTCATCTGTGGATCACACCATGCAGTGTGACAATTCTATGGAAAGCTACTGAACAGTACAGTACTGTGGCACTGTTTGTTTTACTATACAGTGTGGTTCTAAATTTTTCATCTATGGATCAAACCTTGCAGTGTGACTATTCTATGGAACGCTACTGAACAGTACTTTACTGATACTGTTTGTTTGTTTGTTTTACTATACAGTGTGGTTCTAACTTTTTCATCTGTGGATCAAACCATGCAGTGTGATGGAGAGCTACTGAAAAGTACTGTGCTGTGGTACTGTTTGTTTTACTATACAGTGTGGATCAAACCTTGCAGTGTGACTATTCTATGGAAAGGTACTGAACAGTACTGTACTGTGATACTGTTTGTTGTACTATACAGTGTGATTCTAACTTTTTCATCTGTGGATCAAACCATGCAGTGTGACCATTCTTTGTAAAGCTACTGAACAGTACTGTACTGTGGTACTGTACTGTGGCACTGTTTGTTTTACTATCCAGTGTGGTTCTATCTTTTCCATCTGTGGATCAAACCATGCAGTGTCACCATTCTTTGGAAAACTACTGAACAGGACTGTACTGTTTTGCTATACAGTGTGGTTCTAACGGATTCGTCTGTGGATCAAGCTATGCAATGTGACCATTTTTTGGAGAGAAACTAGAGAGTTGAGTATTAAGCTTAGCGTTGGTTGTACTCTATGCGTACCACCCGATCAACCAAAGACGAAAGAAAACGAGAGCAACATTGGGCAACTCAAAATTATCGCGCGTTTTTAGTACACTGAAGTGGCACACCTTAAAGTAACGTAAGCCTCAAGAGTTTTATCTGAATTATTCCAACAAACCCTCTTACTTTAGGATCCCTGTGCAATGATTTGGGCGCACTTGCGAGAACAATAAATTAACCCTTTGGCTAGAGAACTGGTTTTGCATCCAATGTGAACAAATTTTAGCGCATTATAATTTTTCTTGCGGCCGAAAAAATACATTTTCTCTAAATCGCTTTTATTTTTCTATAACAATAACGTTTAGCTGGATTTTCTTAAGTTAACACCTGTCAGGGAATTCAGTTGTCCCTCTTGAGGCCTTAAGAATCACAATATAATATATGCCAGTTTTTACAAGTTTCGGTGGTGAGGAACATTCAAGCAAACACGACGGAGCCAGGTGAAATTACGCTGTTTGTTACATAACCCTAGACTTAGCGCAGGTCCTACTGTGGAACCACCTCTGTAAAGGTTCCATCTGTCAAACAACTAAGTCAAGTTCTAAGTCACGTGCTTGATCAAGGTACGTGCAAAACAAAAGTCAATCAGATAGCGACGCTTTGGCCAAAAGAAAATAGATTAATTAAAGAAATATGAGCGGGACAGGTTTAAATTTTTTAACTCTTGAAATCTTTCTTTGATCTTGATTGAAACTAGTTATTTTGCGTAATTTTATGAACTAAGTTTTTGCAGACAACAATCACGCTAATATAATGATCACTACAAAATACGCTGCAATTGTATTTATATTGGAAATATTACACCTATAATTTGAAATTAAACATTTTAACCACGTTGATTGCGTTTTATTTTGAGGTTGAAAACAATGATTCAAGAAGGTTTACTACGTTATTTTTTTGGCTGTCTTTTTTGCTAGCATCGATGATTTGTACCAAGAATTCCAACAGTAGACGGTTAAAGCTAGTTTGACTAGGTACGTCCATTTGTATTTTCATTTGAAACAATTTTATTTTTTTCCTTTCCAATTTGAGGTGTTTTGATTTGAAGGTTTAAAACTTGATTTACATCGTTCGTGAGAACGTTTTTCTTAGGCGATATCCAAAATCGATTTTTGCTGACATGGCTGGTCTTTGTACTGCAAATATCGTTTCAGTCTTTGTAAATGGCTCCTTAATAACGATTAACGATTTTGTGCTCAAAATATTTTTATATTGTGAAGACAACGCAAGATATGATGTATGATATGGTACAATTTTTGTTGTAGTTGTTGGGTGATCCAAGTGGATAGACACACGACGGTTTTGCGAATGGAGTAGACATTGTAAGACGCCCGTATGACTTATTTCTACGATCCAAGAAAAGTGTAAGTCCAATTTAAACAATATTTAATAGCTTTCCGTTAATACGATCTGGGCGGGTTTTCTTTTGCTTCGTGCGTGTGAAATTATGCAGTTTCACGGGCTCTGTTCATTTCTCATTGGCCATGATAATGCTAGCCTCAACTGGCGTCATGGTTTGCTTAAGTTCCTCTTTTAATATTACAAAGATTTTAAGTCAATAAAGATTTCTACCTTTGAAGAAGCCACTAACTAAATTCTTGTCTTCTTCCAGAATGAAACGCCGTGACTCCTGTCTTAGGTGAAGACCAAATTGTTTCGTGACTTGGGAGGGATTTTCACGTGGAACCTGAAATAAATATGATTAAAGAATTAAGTCAACAATGCTTTGTTTCACTTCTTATTGTTTCATTTGTCAATAACGAAGTAGTGTGAATAATAGGCCGCCATTGTTTCTGGTAACGTCACTAATTAGCACCATAACAGAAATCAACAAAGAGAGACACGTTCCCTTGGGAATTAATTTTTTCGGGCAGGGTTCCACCTCTGGTTTTTTTGGACTCCAAATTTTTTGAGGATGTACGTTTGAATTCAAGGTATCACAGAAAATAGGGTTCAGCAACTAGAAATAGGTTTTGAAAACATTTAATAAGGTTTGATGTGATGTTTGGGACGCGAAAAATCTTTAAAAAAACGTTTTCTTAAGCTGAAGAAGTTCCCCTAAAACTGGTGATTTTTAAAGATGAAAGCAGTCTTCCTATTGATATTTTGACCCTTTGAGTTACAATATCCCTACCAGTATTAAAACAAGCCCCGCTGCAACGTACTTGATAAATCAGAGGAGAACGCGCGCTTGACTAAAATCTTAATTGCGTATGCGGCATAGGAAAGTAACTAAACGTTGAAAAAGTGTAATTTTTCCATTGAAATTGAATAATTTTGTTCTCCTCTGGCTCATCCAGGTGCACTCGGCTGTGGGGCTTGTTTTGAAACTGTTCTGAACATGACGTATCGAAGGGTCTCACTATCTGTGTGCAACTTAAACAAAAACTTACGACTAGAAAGAAACTAGGAAACTAATTATTTTTCCATTGAAATTGAATGATTTCGTCCTCTTCTGGCTAATCAAAGTGCACTCGACTGTGGGGCTTGTTTTGAAACTGTTATGAACATTACGTATCAAAGGGTCTCACTATCTGTGTGCAACTCGAAGAAAAACTTGCAACTAAAAAGAATTTGTTTTTTTTACTATTAAAAAACTAATTCTTTTTCTTTATACGTCTCAATACGTCCCTGTCTTTTGTACATGCATCTAGGTATGGAAAATAATGTTGCATATTTCATAGCAGAAAAACTGTTTTCCATCTTACCATATAAGTGAGCTCCAGTGCTTTCATTGCTTGATGTTTTCCTTCACGGCGTGTCCACTGTAAAACACATCTATCAGGTGACCTGGAAGGAAATCGGAAACTTGATCTGTTACATGCATAAATGATTTTATTTACAAGCACTAGTTAAACAAGAAATACTGTGAAAGACAAACCAGGTATTTGCCATCAATCTTCCTTTCACTTTCTACTCTTTTATACTTATTATCTGGCAAACCAAAACTGTGAGTTATTTGGAACTTTTGTGCATTGTCCCTCTTATTTCCTATCTATACTAATTCCTTTGTGAAGCAAGCATCAATTTTACAAGCATCTGTTTATTTGCATCTAGGTACAGTATGGAAAAATAAATACTTCTTACCAACCGAGTTCGAGGTCCGTACTGTAAGTTACGGACCGAGAAAACGAGGTTTGTAAGATATTTATTATATCTCAGTTTGGTGACCAAAACAAACTTTTGAATTTAGCGGGCCGTACAGTGAAGTACGGCCCGCTAAACTGACCAACCACAGGGCGCGTACTGACTGAGAGATATAACAACGTTATATAATATTATTTAATAGCAGGTAAAAATGTTTTCCGTCTTACCATTTAAGTGAACTCTATCGCTTCCATTGCTTGATGTTTGTCTTCACGGCATGTCCACTCTAAACACATCTATCGCTTGACCTGAGAGAAAAAAGGAAACTTGATATGATACATGCACAAAAGATTTTATTTACAAGCACCGAGTCAAACAAGAAATACTGTGAAAGACAAGCGAGGGAAAGTTTTGTTCCACATGTCAAACATCGTTATTCCTTTCAACTTCTATATTCTTTCATACTTATTTTCTGGCAAACCAAGACTGCGAAGTTACAAACATCTACTCATTTGTAACTGAAAACATAAACCAAGCCACGCAGGCCAAAAAATTGAATTCATCAAGAGCAAAACTCACTACAAGCTTCAAGCTATCGAAGAGTAGTCCCACTTTGCCGTTGCTGTAAAATATTCCATCAAAAGGACTTTCAAAACTATTTTCGACTTGCCCCCAATACATTTCTGAAAGAAAGGAGGCTAAATATGTACAAAATTTCTGCTTACCTTTCAAGGAAACCAAGAATATTCTGCCATGTGCTTTCTGCACTCGCCCCCACTGCGTTACGTTTTCGCGTATTAGCAACAAAATTGTGCAGAGTTGTGGACAAAGTGTCTTGGATTGGAAATTTCCTTTAAAAAGCACGGCCATTTTGCAGGCTTGGGGTAGAAAAATTGGAATTGGGTAGAAGCGTTTTCCTCTCGTCGACCTCGTGCTTCGGCGGAATGGAGGTGACAGTGAAAAACAGAATGAATAATTAATTTGACAACATTTGCATTACGAACCTCCCGCCAAACAGTGGAGTGTATTCCAATTGTCTTTCTTTTCTCCCAAGGGATAAAGGGAACCAATCAAAATGATCGCCGCATAACTACTTCGTAAGGAGAGGAGGACTAGGGAGAGAAGTGTTGAAATGTGGGGAAGGGTGGGGAAGGGTTGGAAAGAACCTTTCTACCGAATGCAAATGAGCTGCTCTCTTTTTTAAAAAAAAAATGAGATACTTTATTAAAAATTAATAAGAATGTATCCGTTGACAAAATTGGATTAACTGACAACTAAAATAATGAAACTGGTAATTATAACTAATTCAAAGCGGTAAGAACAATAGGTGGTTTTAAACCTATGTGAACTTAATGTTCTTTTATAATGTATAAGGCCAATAGAAGAATTATCTATGGTGAATTTGGTTCTGCACATCACTCAAACTTGATACGTAGATTTGTTTCGATAGATGTTTGGGAGATTTTATTATCCACCGAAGTCTTAGAAATCTTATTTCCAGTGGTGCGGCTTACATCTTACGTTTTTTTTCTTTTCGTCCCTTTTTTTTTTTGACGGCCTTATAATTTCCCTTCCTCGGAAATATTAAAAAAATTGTTGCACAACTAACTTGTACCTACAGTGTACCACACCCACTCCTCCCTGCAACTTATTCTTTTGTCCCCACTCTCACTGATAAATTCCACTGTAGAACAAAAATTTACACCCAGATATAACAATCCGTTGCACCACTTGCTTTAAAATTTGTCAATCCTCTGGCACAGTTAGCGCCTAGTATAGAGATAGAATACTACAGCTGCTTCAACAAAGAAGAAATGCAATACAGCCAGACTACAAATTGTTTACTGAATGGCAGCGAATTGGAATATTTCAATACTGTGCAGTTATGTTGGTCAAACATGATATGAAAATGTCAAAAAAAAAATTCATTGTAAAAGAATGTAACGCATTCTGTTGTTGACAATTCCATTACCGATCAATGCCTATTGAACACGAACAGATAACTGAATTAAACCGGCGTACCGTCTTACAGCATGGTTGGCATGTATCAAGCGGTTCGCCCTAGATTCGAAATCCGGGTAACAAATACTCACGGCAGGGGTTCCGCTGTTAGGTGCGTTAAGGTAGGTCGAATGATGGACAGTCTTAGTTTTATTAAAATAGCCTGATGGCTTTTGTGGCGATCCAGTCACACATCATAAGACAGTCATTAATAGAGACTAAGAAATATTACTTTCCATTGCTTGCATTGCCAGTCTTGGTTTTACCAGCATTGCAGTTTTGTAGCACGTGACTGTCTTTCTGCTGAACGTTTCTTGGCTGTGACTATCCTTACCCGTAGTACCCTTGGGTATCGTAAAAAACCTCAAATAGAAAACGAGTGGCTGTACTGGGATATAACTTTTATTTGTTTGTTGAAGAATTCCTGGATCAATTCAGTTATCATAGACACTTATTTGACCACTAAACTGATCTCGCATTTATATTACTAGAAAATATAAGTTCCATGCAAATAAGTACAAAATGTTATCGTAAGTATTGGTACAAAAATGACAATGTACTGCGTAAAAAGCTGGCAAACAGGGCTGTATAAACGTAAAAACTCGCTTATTTAAGTGCTGGAAATATTCAACTACTATTTTTCCTCAAAATTGAGGTGAATAGTGGCAGAAGGTACCGAGCTGCGAAGCAACGAGGTAAATATTTTCTAAACCCACTATTCAACGAGATTGAAGAGAATAATTGTTTTAGTATATTCCAATAAGGCAGCCTCAGTTTGGTCTCTCATAATTTTGCTAAAAACGAGAATTGAGGCCAGCCATTTTTTTGGTTAGTCGACCAAAACTCTCTCGTACATGGTTTTCTCAGAGTCCCGAGCTTGAATATCTCGAACATTGAGTATTCCAAGCTGGTAAGCCAATCAGATTACTCAAATTACCAAGGTTGCTGAATTTGTATAGTATAGGGAAAAAATCTAGCTAGTACTTAAATCAGTTGGCAAGGTTTCACCGCAGAATCCATGACGTGCACGGTATACAAACCATCGCGGTAGATTGAACGTCAAGTTACTAAAGTTACTCAGTGAAGCTTTAATGATTCTTCAGAGCAAATTGGACCAATCACAGCTCCCGTTTTAGATAGTTCAGTTTCTGATTGGTCTAATACTTTTTTAATCAATTTTCCTCCAATGTGCAAGGGCCACAGTTCCTGTTACTTTGCCACAACCTCTGTATTTTTAAAAGAAATTACAAATGGGTTATAAGTTGATAAAGACAAGCAATCTAACTTAAATAAGTACCTCTTACTACCCGAGTTCGAGATCCGTACCGTAAGTTACGGACCGATTGTTTTCTTTTTCTCTCGCTATATGGTTCAAGCAAGAAGTACACGGGCCATGAATCGAGAGGAAAAAACCAAAGAATTCGTAACTTACCCTACGGACCGACAAAAACGAGGTTAGTAAGATATTTATTGTATTTCTTCTCAGACATTGCTTTTCATTGGGCCGTACTTGAGTATATATACGGCCCGCAAAAATTGACCAATCGCAGCGCGTGTACTAACTGAGAGATATAATGAATTAAAATAAAATTAACCTCTTCTGGTATCATCTTCCGTTCTTGGAATTGTAATCTCACCAGTTTCTTGTATCGACAGAATCTTGTGTTGAATTTTGACGATCTTTGCTTGAAATCTAAGAATTCTTTCTTGAAGTCGGAGTATCTCTTTTGAAACCTCAGGTTCCTTGACGCTGTTAGGGAAGATACTTTCCTGAGTCATTTTTTCAAACGGATGGTCTATTTGAATCCGAACCATCTGTGAAGGACAAGATAGTTTTTCTTGCACCTCCGAAGATCTTTCGGATGACACTGAAGACCTCCGATTGCTTTTCGATGTTTCGTTTACGATCGAACGGGTCTTCGTTGGTTCTTCTTTCGACCTTCTAATCACTTTCTCGCTTTCTTTTGCTACATCATTAGCGAGATGGATTTGAGGATCACTTGCCTTCTTATTCGGAATGTCATTTGAAGTTTGATTTCCAATTTTTTGCTGTTGAGACGTCCTCAAGATAGCTTCCGATCTCGCAACCTCGGATACAACACTAGTTTTATCTTTTCGTGCATGAATCTGTAACTCCTGGATACTCATTTTCCTAGCGTTTCTTTTCTCATTATTTTCACTTGTTCTAGTTATCCTCTCGGCAGACTGCGGTTGTTTTATTTTCTGAGTAGCTCTTTCAAAATTGTCTCTTAATTGCGCTACACTTGTTCTTCTCGCAGTGGGATTTCTGACTGGATCTGGATCCAGCCCAATGTAATGCCCCCAAGTTCGACGTATTAATGGCGCTACCAACGTCCATATGTACACTAGACAACAAATATAACTAGACGCCATTTGCACCCATACTGCAGCCCAGTTTTTGATCATTTTCTTAAAATCTACGTTTTCTTCAGGACTGTGCCAGTTAGTGATAACCATCATAACATGCAAAGATGCAAGAAAAAGGACAAAGTGAAAGAACGAATAGCTGTATGCCACGTCATCACTTTCTCTCCCCTCGTCCTCATTAACGTCTTCTTTTGGAGCCTGCGCGTCTTTCGATTGCCGCTGGACGTTTATCTTGGCGCTTTTCTTACGATACTCAGGGCTATCAGACAAAGACAGACCTAGTTTCCCTAACTGAGAAGTGCTAGCACGGACAGTGCACGCAAACGCTATCAACGCAAACATTAACACGGAGCCAAACACTGCTTGACCATTAACGCCGGAAACTTTATCATACTCAAGCATAACAGCTCCAAGCGGGTTGCACTTGGAATCCGGTTGAGATGAAAGCGTGTTCCACGTGAGATACATGGTGTATACCGTAATGACGGATGACTGTAATAAACCTGCGCCGGTTGTTTCTTCCTGGATTCGTGGAAGAACGGAGATAATAGTAGCTAAGGCGCAGTGGCCGACGTTAAAGCTAATGTAAAAGGTGTTTGCTTTACACTGTGACACATCGTCGGGATTTGTGAAGAAGAGATAAAACATAACAGCTGCCGTAACTGAAAAGGAATATACCAACGCTGTAGAAAACGCTAGCGCGAAATACCAGCACCGTGTGTTAAGTGTGTCCATTTTTTCAGCCCAAGAGACGCTCCATGAATGACCAAAGTCTATAACGAGAATTATTTGAATGAGAATGAACATAAATCCACCAGTGAGACCCACATACATCCATATCTTGTTGAAAGGTTCGTTGTTTGGAAGATAGAACATAATTCCTATGATAACAACCAGTAAAGAAAGTTTAATGTACCAGAAACCGTTGTGTAGTCTGGCACGAAATTGCTTCTTGGAATGCACGTTGTAAGTGAGAACCGAAAACAGTAGAAAGAACGCTGCCATGGCGACGGACACTCTATACACGGCGCCGTATCCGACCAAATTATCACAGACTTTTTTAGGAGCGAGTTTCGTGCAAAAATACGGGATTTTATCAAGGTAAGTCCGCATGTTGGGCGTCAGCAGGACAAAGCAAAGAATCGTGCCCAGGATTAGAAATACGGTGAAAAATAATCTTGATCCGATTCCACGGACTTTTTTCTTGCAAAATAAGCTACACGCAGCCGATCCTGCACAACAGGCGATTTCACTCGCAACTTCCGCTAAGCCAAGAGTCTGCAAAGCTGCTCCCATAGAAACCCATAAAGATCATCGGTAGGTCGCTGGTAACACACTGTTGAAACCATCCAGTAAATGGAACTCTCTTATTGATGCCTTTCAGTCTCGAGATGCCGGTATGAAATAACTGTGATTTCTTGTAACTCTCTCACTGATAGTTTAGGCGCAACTTAGCGTTTAGTGAACAAATTAACTGTAAACCTTTCGTTTTCTGGAGGAACAAACTCCGTAGTATATATTGTCTGTTTTGAATGAGTTGTATAAAATCTCCTGTGTTTTCCTTCCTTGTTCTCCGCTTAAGACGCAAGTTTAAAGCAAAGTTAAACTTCAAATGAGCAAAGCAAAAACAGTGAAATGTCCACAGTTTGAATCCCTGTTTAAGCAAGAACACCAGGTTCGAACATGTTAAACGGAACAGTTGAAAACTCCAGGTTCCTGCGCTTGACTTTATACGCCGTGAGCTTTACAGCTCTCCATAAACCACAAACGAGCAAAAAGAACAATTGGTTTCAAAGACGATCTGCATACCCAAATTTAAAGCACCGGTAATGTGCCTGAAATTCACTGGAAATCTCTTGGATAAACTTAGGAAACGCCTCAAAAGGATGCCGCCACACAGAGCGGGAAACAGTTCAGGTCTTGAACGAGTGCTCAGTGACAGTGCTTCACATAAATACCAACAAAAACGCGCTCCACATAAAAATCTTTCCTGAGTAAAGGCACACAAAAATTTCCTCTTCCGAAAATCTTAAAAAGCGGGGCTAACCAACATGGAAGGAAGTTCCAAAATCTCTGTATTTTTGCAAAGCTTCCCGTTGCATGGAGTGTGTTGTTATTTTTGGTCGTGACAGAAGTTTTGTTGTTAAGGCAAATGACGCCACCAGCGAGCAGGTGCACGAGCGAACAACCTGCTGTGTGATGAGCGACAATGGAGTGTGTGTGACCTTGAAGACTGTATAAAATTGCAAGCTGTGCTCTGCAAGGCTACAATTATAATAATATAAATGCAAACTCAGCCACGCAGATGAAAAACAAAATTGATGTCGCACATTGAGGAAAAATCTCTGAGGCCATACAGTGTCATAAAATTGAATCTATGCACATTGAACAGCCTACCCTTCTAAAAAGAAATGAAACTTGATCTTGAGTTACAGTTCACAGAACATTGAAAATAGAGAAACTAAAAGGTTGACCCTGCTTGACTCTAAGTTTCCCGAACATCTTCGAGTAATTTCCGTTGTCTTCAAACGTGATCGCCCAATCTTCGGAAATCCTGGTATTTTCTCGTTGTTCAAAATCTTTACATCAAACTCTTCGTCTCCGAAACGTTGCCTGGTAAGTACTCTGCTGGTTGGGCTAGAGAAGCTTATAAGTGCCATCCGACATCCGATATTCAGTTGGACATCCGAGATCCGACTTAGAAAATACGACATCCGACATACGAAATCCGACAAAGAATATCCGACAACCGACAACCGAGATCCGATATCCGACGTAGAACACCTGACATTCAACACCCTGACTCAGGTCAATCTTGCTGCGAGCAATCTGGCAATAATGGCGGAATATCCTGCAGGAAAGGGTTTAATCGGCGGCTAAGTTGATCCGGCCGAGGTTTGAACTCACGACCTCCCGCTCGACAGGCCGGTGCTCTACCAACTGAGCTAAGGGACGGACCATTAGAAAAGTGATGGGGAGGTGGGGAATTTTCAGCTTGCACGAATTTTTTTTTCGCTCACTGCTTGTGCAGGAATTTTTTTTCAGGTGAACCCCTCTGCACGATTTTTTTTTACTACGTGTGAAAAAGTCACAATTGGACCTTCCTTCTGCATGAATTATTTTTTTTACCTTCTTCTTTGCATGAATTTTTTTCTTGGCATTTTGCCTTGCATGAATTTTTTTTGTTTTTTTTTCCCACCCCCCCCCCCCCCCCATCACTTTTCTAATGGTCCGTCCCTTCCTTACCGAGTTCGAGGTCCGTACTGTAAGTTACGGACCGAGTTTTTACTCGCGAATTTATGGCCCAAGCGCGAAGCGAAAGGGTCGTAAATTTGGGAGGAAAGAACGAGGATCCGTAACTGACAGTACGGACCGAGAAAACGAGGTTTGTAAGATGTTTATTATATCTCAAAACAAACTTTTGAATCTAGCGGGCCGTACAGTGAAGTATGGCCCGCGAAATTGACCAATCACAGCGCGCGTACTAACGGAGAGATAAAATAACGATCATTAGAAAGGAAATTCATAATGCTGTGCATGTTATCGCACTTTCAAGACGAGAACGCTGCTTATTTGAACTGACAGATGAAAATGAAAGCTACGGAAATTGCACTGAAAATAAAACATTTCAAGATTTGTTTGTCTGAGTTGTAACGTCACTAATACAGTTTGAATAGTACCGTCACTAATGTTCATTTCATTTTTGAATTGCTGTGCCATAAAATGGCGATGGAAATGGTAGAAAGAATGGGTGGTTCCAGGGTTTTCAACAATTTTGTAAAGAAGCGGACATATTTCTCAAAGCACCGGACGACACAGTTTCTTGAGCCCAAAGGCGCCTTGATAGCGCCGAAAAACCCGAAAATATTGGTCTCAAAGTACAGGACAGGGAATGGGAAAAGACCGGACGAAACGTCCGGCTTCCGGTCTCAAACGAAAACCATGACGGTAGTTCAGTGCCTGGCTGATCAATTTGCAAAAACTTCATCAAAAAAAACCTCGAAATACCGCACTGTATTACTACACAGAGTATGTTTCCCTGGTCTTAACCCTTTAAGCCCCGAGGGGTCTCCCTGTGACGAGTAAGATCGTCTGGCGTTGGCCAGAGTAAAATCTATAAAGACACTATTGGGGCTTAAAGGGTTAAGGCAATAACAACAGCCAGTTAGAGAGGGGGGTCACGTAAAAGGCGCGCTTGCAAATCGTATTCCCAAGTTTTCGTTTTCTTATAGAGCATGCTTTTCATTTACAGTTTGTTAAATCCGAATTACAGGAATTACAGTGAAAACAAACAAAACAGTTGCATACAGTCCAATAAACTCTAAAACGCTTGCGAACTTGCTTTGGTAGTTTTTGTTGTTGTTGTTGTTGTTGTTTACCTCTAGTTTTAGACAGTCGTCTATTGCAACAACACAAAAACAAAAAAATTGCCTTTAACAATAAACTGGACAATTCCATTCTAAACCTCCAGGAGTAAGACAATATCGCACGAAGCATTTTTCAAGGTGGAACTGAATTTCTACATTGTATCGGTACTGAGATTTAGTCTTAAGCAGTTTCAAGATTAAAAGTATTATTTTATCATGTCACTTAACTTGCAAAAAAACGGGGCAATGGAAAATATTTATCCCCCGTAAAACGACAACGTGAACAATAAAATCTCAGTACCTCTGAATGATCGTAAGATCGTTGTTAATCACAGTAAGCAATATTCGCAGGCAAATCTCATTATCATTCTATGACCTATAAATAGTTTTCCAGGAAGCATTCGAAATTTTCCTTTCCGTTTTATCCCTTTATGCCTTATGCAGTTCTTAATTTCAGTACAATAACGCGTCACAGTAATACGAATTAATAATGGATCGAGTTCTCACATAGTACTCGTATCATAACCTTATTTCTTGACCAATCCAATCTATTTTACTAAGATATAACAGAATGCTTTAATAGATGTTTTTTCATTGGCCGTGCTGTTTGAAGCCTCGTTCCCGCATGAATTAGTGGCGTCCATTCCACCCGCACTGCCGCCTGTTCCGAATCCGATTCTGGACTCGGCCGTTTCGTCACACTTCGGAAATCCGATAAGTCCTATTCTAGCTTTCGCGCTGTTATCAACATCATTTCGATTGTGAGCGTTGAAGCCTTCTTTGGCCGAAGAGCAATCTTCCTGTTTTGAGAACGAAGATATAGACTTTTCAGCAAAAACAGCAAGGGAAAATGATTTTTTTTGCCGGAGAGATCGAATATTCCATTACTCAAAAATTTGCAGATACAGAGAAAAAACACTAATAGTAAAACTAGCTGAGTGGTGCAAAAATAATGAAAATGACAATAATAATATTAATAATAATAATAATAATAATGATGATGATGATGATGATGATGATGATGATGGTGATAATGGTGATAATAATAATAAAAATAACAGAAGGGGAAGCAGCATCAGTTTTATGTTGTTGTTCTCGTGAAAACTAAGCTGGATAACGTGTTTCACCGCTACATTTATTTCCGAGGATAATTCTGTTCATTTTTATATTAACATTAATTATGATAATTTATTATTAACTAGGAGAATTCCAATTTATTTTTAAAATTGAAATTCCTCAGGGGTGAACCTGTATCCTGCACAATACTGAGTGTATAGAGACATAATAACTGTGCTAATAATTATGATAATTATGATGACTATGATGACACAACAAGCAGGAACAATAGTAGGATCGAAACACACCAATCAGAGCAGACCACATAGCTACATAATGGTGAGCCGGAATCAGTCGACCCCATCGCCTGAAGAAGACTAGCAGTAAGCAGTCGAATTGTCGCGATCAACACCCAGTGACCACATCGTGTGACAAATGAACAATTTATATTATCATCACATTTTCCACGATGAACAACAACCCGTTCCTTAACATGATAATTCTAGTTATGATGGTCCTATTTTTTTACCTGCATTGAAGAGCCCTTTATCAATGATTTCCACTGAGATCGATCAATACTGGTTGGTTGATGACTGTGACTTCGAAGTATTTCCAACAAAATGGAATTTGGTTTATTTATTTTCAGCCAGTTCGTCTGGTCGTTAACCTTCATACCCAGACACAAGCCTTCGGTCATACGCAATAAGGCGAACGTTTCAAGTTTCGTTTCCTGCAGGGAAAGGTTTACAGTATGAAACAAGATATTTCTTTACTTTTTTATATATCGTTTTTAGAAGACTCTTAGGATCAATGTAAGTATGTGGGCAACTGCTCATGCACCTACCCCTCCCCTAACCCAACAAGTTATAATAAGTTAAAAAGTTAGCGTTAATGTTGGGTTAGGGGACGGGTAGGTGCACAGTGTGCCAGATACTTACACTGGTACGACTCTTACTTACCTACATTAAACACTACTACTTGGTCACATCATTCTACTCTATTCTATTCTATCTAACAAGTCCAATAGATTACACCCGAGACACACAAAAAATATTAAGTACTAACGAGATGAAGAAACAAAAATATTTAACAATTAGACCCGTAGCTCTTGAGGGCGAAGGGTCTCATTGTTTTAGTATCACCCAACTAGTCGGACAGAAAAAAGCAATAATAAAGTTAGCAAATGCAAGTTGAAGAAAGATTTATTTGGGAATAAAACAAAAGAAAGCGCCACGAATTTCGCTACTCGAGGACTATTACTAATAGACCTCTAGTAGCGTAGCAATCAGATTGCGGCATTTGCATTAGTCCACTAGTTGGGTGATACTAAATGGGGATATAAGCCTGTCTGTCGTCACTCATTTTTAATATGACTGGCCACAATTTTCAATACTGTACCGTTCAAATGATTTTCTTAAGAATTCACTTAAATTTGGTTTCTTTCCGATTTTTTGCAAGCGTACAAGTATTTCCTTTGTGAATCATTAGACGCAGTCTGCCTTTAATAGGATTTGACAATTCAAATGGAGAGGAATCTTCGAACATATTGAATAAAATGTCTATTTGAGAGTTGTACGTTTGTCTTATGGTAATATGAAACAAGACGGTTATCCGGGTTAACCTTTACAGGCAGAGATCTCATGTATACACCCACCATGAGTCCCATTGTACGTAATTGTTTCCCTTAACAGGTAGAGATCTCATGTATATACCCACCACGAGTCCCATTGTACGTAATTGTTTCCCTTTACAGGCAGAGATCTCGTGTATATACCCACCACGAGTCCCATTGTACGTAATTGTTTCCCTTTACAGGCAGAGATCTCATGTATATACCCACCATGAGTCCCATTGTACGTAATTGTTTTCCTTTACAAGTAGAGATCTTATGTATATACACACCACGAGTCCCATTGTACGTAATTGTTTCCCTTAACAGGTAGAGACCTCATGTATATACCCACCATGAGTCCCATTGTACGTAATTGTTTTCCTTTACAAGCAGAGATCTCATGTATACACCCACCACGAGTCCCATTGTACGTAATTGTTTCCCTTTACAGGCAGAGATCTCATGTATATACCCACCATGAGTCCCATTGTACGTAATTGTTTTCCTTTACAAGCAGAGATCTTATGTATATACACACCACGAGTCCCATTGTACGTAATTGTTTCCCTTAACAGGTAGAGATCTCATGTATATACCCACCATGAGTCCCATTGTACGTAATTGTTTTCCTTTACAAGCAGAGATCTCATGTATACACCCACCACGAGTCCCATTGTACGTAATTGTTTCCCTTTACAGGCAGAGATCTCATGTATATACCCACCATGAGTCCCATTGTACGTAATTGTTTCCCTTTACAGGCAGAGATCTCATGTATATACCCACCATGAGTCCCATTGTACGTAATTGTTTTCCTTTACAAGCAGAGATCTTATGTATATACACACCACGAGTCCCATTGTACGTAATTGTTTCCCTTAACAGGTAGAGACCTCATGTATATACCCACCACGAGTCCCCTGTACGTAATTGAATGGTACGTTGACGTTATTGACTGGTGCATTGAATAATTTAACATGTGTTACGTAGTTGGCGACTCGCGGTGGGTATATACACGAGATCTCTCGATGACAAAATTGTAAAAGTTGGCTCGTAAAAATTTTTAACAAACCGTCTCACTAAAATCCCTTCCACAGTCCCCTTGGTAAACATTGCTTTCTCTCCACATCTTGTCGGCGTTGTACAGGAAAGTACTCTGAAAGAAAATAAGTACTATAGCACCTAGAATGTATAAAATGATCTGGCGCGAAAAGATGGCCGGCAAAGCCTTGCTCTCCAGCTGAAACAAGTTATCATATCATCAAATCAAATCAAATTAACAAAACATGTCAAGAGAATTTGTTTAAACATCAAAAAAGATAAGTTGATAAGGTCTTATTCTGGGCTAGGCTGTTAGAAGTCTAATTAGAGCTATTATGGAATAAACCAATAATTCTATAACACTTGACTCTGAATTAGCTCTGACAATTTAAAACAACAATAATAATAACATCGACCATTACATGAATCATAATTATGATCATGATCCTGATATTGAACATCTCAATTTCACTAACATTTGTCAATAAATTTATGGATTGTGAAAGATTTATTTTTCAGCACTGTCACAAGAAAACTTGGAAAAAGCAAATCAAAGTTTTCTCAATAGGAGTGGAACCTATAGCCTTCCGATTATTGTTTTTCCAGAGTCAAGATTCACCATCTTCATTATATAACAATTTACGGATTATACAGGAACGTTATTGACCAAGCGTGAGGTCAACATGGCTGCATATTGGCCATGCGTAAGGTCAACATGGCTGCATATTGACCAAGCGTGAGGTCAACATGGCTGCATATTGGCCATGCGTAAGGTCAACATGGCTGCATATTGACCAAGCGTGAGGTCAACATGGCTGCATATTGACCAAGCGTGAAGTCAACAAGGCTGCATATTGGCCATGCGTAAGGTCAACATGGCTGCATATTGACCAAGCGCGAGGTCAACATGGCTGCATAGTGGCCGAGTTCTTTTAACGCTCTTATTGACCGAGATGACCGAGACGTAGTCGAGGTGAATAAGAACGCAATAGGGAACTTGGCCAATATGTAGCCAACTTGACGGAGCAAGTTTGGTCAATAAAGGATGTATTATATATTTTACAAATGAAATGTGGTTTAGCGTTGTACAGACAACGCTACACCACATCCTATTTGTTTTTTACCACAATATCAACGTCAAAAAAAGTTTTTTTTTTCAGTGCGTGACCAAGATCGTGACACAAAGAGCAAAGTTTTCTAACTTTCTCGCAATCTGATTGGTTTATTTCCCAGAATGAGCGTTTCTGTTTGATTATTGCATTGCGTGACACATTGACGCGAGCAGCCTTGTCTGGACTCATCAACAACGGCAAATTAGCCAATCAGATTGTGAGATTAGTAGCACCTGTGGTAAAAATGACCAATTTTTTGTTTGTGTCACGGTTTGTTTCTTATTTTGAGGGGCAAACCGATAAATCCTAAGCGGGCAAAATATACCCATCTTGCCCGCTCGCGGAACCGACCACATAATAAAGTGATATGATACTATGTGGCTCTGTATTGAGATACTTAGGGAACAAGGCCCCTCTCGTGAGTCATTGCCTTGTACTCTTAGTCTGTTTTCCAGTTCAGTTTACCTTTCGTCCGTCTATCTTCATCGCCAGTGTCCATCCTCCCTCTCCACACTCTGTACCCGGTGTGTGGATCATCTTGCAGTAGATGAGACGGGATTTACCAGGATATGTCTTTATGTAGTATGCACCGCTAGTGGCATGGCTGTGCAATAACCGGATAGAATAAATGTACTTTGATATGTCAGGGAAAATAATTTAGTATCACCCATAGTACAGTATAGGAAATATCACAAAGCTTCACTACCCTTCAAAAGTCCGCGTCATTAGGAGCTATTAGTATTCTAGAAAAGGTTCTCTCTGTTTAAGGTCTTTGACTTGATAGAAAGCGCATAACCAAAGACTGCCGGCCACTAAAGATACGCCGTGCGAAAGAGAAGATAATAATGAATTATCTTTAAATTATTAATGATTCTTTTTAAAAAATTCTGACATCCATAGTGATAATACATCCGCACATTCTGCACAAAGGGGATTCTGCTGTGTGATCAACATGAAATTTCATGTGATTTGTTCTCAAAGCCTGTTCCTGGGCGTTACATATCAGGGCCTCAGTACATCCTTTCAAATCTCCTTTTGCAATCCACTGTCAAGTTCTATCCCAATCAGTACCTTCCTTTTCTCTAACATACTGCCCATGCATTCTTTTCTGCTTTCACTCATTCTCCGTCTCCGTCTTGACTTCATTTACTTTACTTCTTTGGGTCCACAGCCTCTGAGATGCTGACTACATTGCTATCTTTAACTTTCCTGAGTAATGCTTCTTCACTATTTGTCACATGCCAACTCAAGTTGTTCTCTTCTCTCCTCACGCAGCTCTCACAACTGATAAGACCTCTTCCTTCTTTCTGAGTACATGTGTTCTGGCAACATTAAGGCTTCTTGGGTGTAGCTCCTTATTCATTGTCATGATTTTTCTAGACTTCCTATCTATTTTCTTAATTTCCTCCTTATTCCATTTAATTGTTCCTGCTCCATACGCATGAGCGACACAGCACAAGAGTTTGCTGCTCTGATCCTGTTCTTTCCATTGAGCTGAGATTTCATGACAAGTTCGAACCGCCTTAAGTACTCTGTTCGAAATATGTCTTTCATTTCGCACTCCTTAATTTTGTCCAACTCTAAAATGCCCAGATACTTGTAACCTTCGTCATCAACTTCCTGTACCGTCTGTCCATTTATCAACTTAATATCCTCACATTTACACAACTTCCCCCGCTTTAGCACCACAACACCACATTTCTTGATCCCAAATTCTACCGCTATGTCTTTACTAAACAACTGTACTTTTGATACAAGGCTTTCAATCTCTGCTTTATTCTTTCCATAGACCTTCAAGTCACCCATAAAGAACAAATGGTTTATTTTAACATCTGCTAAGGTATATCCAGCTTTGGCATCCTGTGGGATCTGGGTCAAAGGTAACATTCAAACCACGAAGATAAGGGGGCAGGGTGGGGGGAGGGGGGGGGCAGGGTAGGGGGGGTGGGGGGCAGGCTGTCTCCTTGAAAGATACCACGTCTAATATCAACTAAACCAAGTGTCTCTCCATCAGATGTCATGCAGTTCTATCTTCCAGTTTACCATGGATTTCTGGATCTTTCGTGCCTCTGCTCTTTCTCCTACACCCCTTCTGTTCTGTAGACAAAGCATCGTTTTCTACAAAGAACTCATACATACTATCAGCTATGATCCCTGTCATCAGTTTCCAAGCACGTAGTAGGCAAGATATGGGTCGATAGTTATCAACAGCACTACCCCTTTCTTGGTCCTTCTGACACAGCACAGTCCTTCCAGTTGTCATCCATACAGGTATGGCGACCCTGTTGTTGATCAAATCATTCATGTGGTCCGCCATTCGTTCATGTAATGCTGACAGTTTCTTGACTCAGTAGCCTTGGACGCCATCAGGGCCAGGGGCTTTCCAATTGGGGATCGTCTTCGACCTTGCTGTCACCATTTCAGCTGTTATTACAATATCCTCCTGTCTAGCTTCTACTCTTTCCTTTTTCAACTCTTTTAATCATTCTTCATTTTCATTGTGTAAAACTTCCTTACCCCACATGTCTCTCCAAAACTGTTGGCCTTCCTCAGCATCAGGTCTATGTTCCATTCATTTGTTGATATACCCTCTTTTGGTCTTGCTGGAATAATCTGTTCACTTGATATCGATGAATCCTTTGTTCAAACATTTTCATCTTTGCAGACTTGGCCTGCAATTTTTGCTTAAGTTCCATAATTACCACCTTTACTCGTTATTGTTTTATGTTATACTTCCTCTCCAACTTGGTGTATTTTTCCTTCCTTTTAAGTTTCCCTTGTTTAGATCTTTCCAGGACGTTGACGTGCCTCCGTAACTCTTCAATAGAGTCTTTGATTCTCCTTTTCCACCGAGGTTCTTGCATCCCTCTCCCTTGCAACCACTCACTTTGAGCCCAACTTGTCTTGTTATGTAGGTGGCTATCGCATTAATCAATTTTTCGTGTCAGTGATATTAGTAGTTTGTATCTCTGACACTACTCTGCTCACCTTTTTCGTCCATTCTTCCAGCACTTTCCTGTCAACTCTAAATTACTTATTATTATTATTATTATTATTATTATTATTATGACAAAGACAAAATTGATCTGTACCGCGAAGCACATTGCTGTCAATCTGAACTGATGAAATCAACATGGACTGAGTTCCATCGATGCTTTTGGCCTTTGCTTTAAAATTTCTTTTTGATCAAGAATAAAGCGCTATTCTGAAAACCGTTCTGCAGTTAGTGTACTTCTTGGTAAAATTGTATTGTTTATGTTTATTTGAGGGAGTATATCTACCTTCTCTTAACGAAGATTTCTTGACAAGATTTCGCTGCCGTGCTTGGTAAATCGCCCAACTCTTTAATTAAAAAAAAAATGGGGTGTTATTTTATTGTGCAATACTCTTTTGACCTTTGACAGTAAAATGACTAAATTAGCGGTTTTATTAACGTACGTGGATTTATACTGCATTGCTGAGAAGAACCGCAGTTGCAATCGCATTTAGGAGCAGCAGGAGCAGGAGCACAGGAATATGACTTTACCAAGGCATGCTGAAAATTAAAGCGAGCAAACAAGAATAAATACAAATAAAACTGATACAGAGACAGGTAACCTGAAAAAGATAAAATAGCAAGAGCTAGGAAATGGACTAAATTATGCGGTGAGACCATTTCTTGCAAAGCGACTGAACAGTACAGTACTATAGTACTGTTTGTTTTATTATACAGTTTAGTTCTAACGTTTTCATCTGCTGATCAAACCACGCAGTGAGACCATTTCTCGAAAAGCTACGAACTGTACTGTGGTAGTGTTTGTTTTACTATACAGTGTGGTTCTAACTTTTTCATCTGTGAATCAACGATGCAATGTAACTATTCTTTGGAAAGCTACTTAACAATACTGTACTATGGTACTGTTTGTTTTACTATACAGTGTGGTTCAAATTTTTTCATCTGTGGATCAAACCATGCAGTGTGACCATTCTTTGTAAAGCTACTGAACAGTACTGTACTGTCGTGCTGTTTGTTTTACTACACAGTGTGGTACTATCTTTTTCATCTGTGGATCAAACCATGCAGTGTGACCATTCTTTGTAAAGCTACTGAACAGTACTGTACTGTCGTGCTGTTTGTTTTACAACACAGTGTGGTTCTAACTTTTTCATCTGTGGATCAAACCATGCAGTGTGACCATTCTTTGTAAAGCTACTGAACAGTACTGTACTGTCGTACTGTTTGTTTCACTACACAGTGTGGTTAACTTTTTCATCTGTGGATCAAACCATGCAGCGTGAACACTCTTTGGAAGGCTACTGAAGAGTACTGTACTGATTGTGTTACCATCATGTACTACTAAACATTTACTACCCAGAAATAAGACTGTAGTATATATAAAACATACAAATGAAAATTCACTATCGAAGAAAAGTTAATTCGTCCTCTTAGTGCTACGGTTTGTACATGGTTGTTTCCATAGCAACAGTTATAATAGTTTCATTGCCACTAAATAAATATTTCTTAAAAACTTAATAGAACTAGTTTTTTAATATAAATATTGACTTTTTTCTCAAACGTCGGTGCGGTAAACGTGATTAAAGTGTTAAACGTCCATTAAAGCTGTCGCCGCAGATTGCCACGGTAGCAAGAATAATGCAGAAGGCTTCAAATCATTGCTTTTTTTCTCTTTGAAAGAGCGCGAGTTGATAAGGTTACACACCAAGTATGTCAAACATAGATCGAGAAGCTTTGCAATTAATCAAAGTTTAATGCGTTCTTAGAAAATTTAGCTGAACTTAGGCATATTGCGTCAGCTACCTTAAATCAAGGAGGTTTTCACTTTTGTCAATCGAAATGCACTTTGACAGAATGATGAGCGGGTTTCGTCAGTGTCGGATTAAATCGGTTTCTTCTGAGTGAAAAACGAAACAGCTTCCAAAGTCTTTGCTCTAATAATATAACGATTCCTTAGAAAAGGGATCGTAATATAAGGGTTTGTGGAAGTGCGGTTTTGCGTTATTTTTGGTACGGTTTTAAGGTAATGTTTTGTTGAAAGTACGGTGTTACGGTTTTTCAACATTAAAGGATTTGCGGCTTATTGAAATGTTAGCTCGCCCCAAAGTACAGTTTTACTGCGTCACTGCCGTGTTCTTACTTTTGTCTGTGCAGTCTTGTTGTATTTGGACCACACCTGCGCCCCGGCGCTTTCTTTCAGCTCTCTAGCGAGAATCTAATGATCTGTATACGTAACTCTATCTATGCTAAGAAATATTGAGAAAAATCCAGTTCAGATTGAACTGGCACAGACGTGAAAGGATAGAAAATAGTCTCTTTTGACCCGATGAAAGTTCATTCATCGACTTCATTATTCATAAAAATAGTCTTCAATTCTTCCGAGGTATTTTCGTTCAGTTTATAATTTTACTTCTGTGGGCTAATTGCACTTCAGTTCGTGCTAATACGCAAAGCACTCTTCCCGCCCCCCAAATGACCGTGTTTCACTATCGACTGGAATAGATCGGCGATAATACAACAAAAAGAGAGCAAGGTGAACATTGACGGAAAACAAAAAAAAATGAAATAAAAAAAAGAAAATGAAAAAAATACCGCTAAAACGTTCAGTAAAATCTTGGGGGGGGGGGGGGGGGTAATTTAGTGTTTTAAACTAGCAACGTCGAAACATGATTATAGCTTCCGAGATCTTTAGCCATATGTCATTCTGAAAAGAGGATCAGAGATTTACAATTATTGAATAAGGTTAATAGCTCGTATTTGACAATCCTTGTAACTTTTCAACTTTTACACACGAGAGAACTATGATCTCGTAACAGCTATAGTTACAAATAAGTGCTGGGATTTGTCTACAGACTTTACGAAATTTTGCGATCGCAAGCTAAACGCTTACTTACAGAACACATCTCAGATGATATACGTTGTTATTCGTCGATAAACGTAACGAACCTTTAAAACAAATTTTACTTACCCGAGTTTGATGAAATATCCAGTCTTTTGATGTAATAATCGGACTACTGGGCCCAGCGCAATGATCACGTATTCCATCCACGCTTAACTCGCAAATTTTCTCCTCTCTGTTGTAATTGTAAGAAATACACTCTAGATTTTTATGACACGCTATCAGGCATCCAGCCCAGTCCACGTCAACGAGTGTTGTCTTAACTAGAGCTGGAAAATAGTAACCTTCTTTCGTGATAGAGGAACACGGCACAATAATAAATTCAATGAAAAGTATGGACAAAAACAACATATTGCTCGTGATAGGTTAAATATCATTCACAGAAAACAGCTAAACTGTGCAATGACTTTTCATCTTGAATCGAACATCACAAACGAAACCCAGGAAAACACAAACACGCGGTTAAACATTCAATTCGTTGCTACCGCTTGAGAAAGATTTTGTCTTGTCGTTCACTCGATAGTCTCCGCTAATATTTAATATTTGGTTGTTGTAGAGGTTATGGCCTTTTTTCTCTACGAATTAAATTACCACCTCTAACGCAACCAGGCAATCAAAGAGCAAATTAAAATCCGAAATTAGAAATTTCCGACAGTTTACTGACGTAGCTAATATTCATCAAAGCAGCTTGCGAGAATCAATTGAATTTATTTTTTTGTTTGGCGTCAGCAGGGTGTGTCAATCTGCAATGATAATCTGCGTAAAACAGCAAACATGAAAAGGAAATTGGATTAAAACTGCGAACAGTGTACACAGTGTTACTTGCAAAGACGTTTTTGTTATCACACCGAATAAGTCAATGCCATTTATTTCATTAAAAGATCTAAAGAGGCAGGAAAAAATATTAAAGTGGTATTAAGGCAATTAAGCTGTTACAAATGAGTAAAAGATATGCCCTTTTTTTCCTCCTAAACATAAGCTCAAATTTACCAATTTTGTTGCAATGTTCTTTTACGTTAGAAACGATAAAGAATAAAAAAATTGCCAATTTTTTTTCTGCACTCAGCCGGTTTAAGCCGCAACCAACATCATTGTGATTTTCCTCCGCCATAAAATTTAAATCGGCAATCTTTTTTTTTTCTCGATTGAAAGAAACAGCAAGTATGTGCAACTTGAGCTAGGGTATAAACCCCATTTGGTATCTACGAAGCTATACGTTTCAAAGCAAACATCGGTCCAGTGCAAAGGATTAAATTATAGATAAACGCGCGATAAAGGCGGCTACCTTTATGCGAAGAAAACTGTCAAATGACGAGCTAAACTGACAAACATGGCAATGTCACTAACTATATAATGATGTTTTTAAGATGCAGAGGAAAACGACTGAATTTTTTTTGTGATTAGCGTAATTATCCTAAGTCGACTTTTTTTCATTTCTTTTTATAGGCAAGCTTTGTCTTGAGATGATGCTATTTGTTGCTATCGATATTTCCAGTTGTTGTTTGTTTTACAAAGTGAAGATTATCGGAAATCTTTTTTTGTTGTTGAAGAGTTATAAAAGCGCTCCTGAACCACAGGAGGCCCACGTGCACCGTTTGCAAACAAAAGCCTTTCGCGGTGGGGGGTACTGCCATATATGGGCTATACAGGTATGTGCCGCTGTGAAGGGTATGGTTTTCATGCAGTTTACTCTAGCATAGGGTATATAAATCAGAGCGTTTGGGTCTAGAATAGGGTATCATTTTTCACGACCAAATTAACCAAATTATGGCCATATTTTAACCATGGTTATTCTATACCCAATTATGGCCATATTTTAACCATGGTTATTCTATACCCAAATTATGGCCATAGTTTAACCATGGTTATTCTATACCCAAATTATGGCCATATTTTAACCATGGTTATTCTATACCCAAATTATGGCCATAGTTTAACCATGGTTATTCTATACCCAAATTATGGCCATAGTTTAACCATGGTTATTCTATACCCAAATTATGGCCATAGTTTAACCATGGTTATTCTATCCCCAAATTATGGCCATAGTTTAACCATGGTTATTCTATACCCAAATTATGGCCATATTTTAACCATGGTTATTCTATACCCAATTATGGCCATATTTTAACCATGGTTATTCTATACCCAGATTATGGCCATATTTTAACCATGGTTATTCTATACCCAAATTATGGCCATATTTTAACCATGGTTATTCTATACCCAAATTATGGCCATAGTTTAACCATGGTTATTCTATACCCAAATTATGGCCATAGTTTAACCATGGTTATTCTATACCCAAATTATGGCCATAGTTTAACCATGGTTATTCTATACCCATGATTATTCTATACCCAAATTATGGCCATAGTTTAACCATGGTTATTCTATACCCAAATTATGGCCATAGTTTAACCATGGTTATTCTATACCCAAATTATGGCCATATTTTAACCATGGTTATTCTATACCCAAATTATGGCCATATTTTAACCATGGTTATTCTATACCCAATTATGGCCACATTTTAACCATGGTTATTCTATACCCAGATTATGGCCATATTTTAACCATGGTTATTCTATACCCAAATTATGGCCATATTTTAACCACGGTTATTCTACACCGAAATTATGGCCATATTTTAATCATGGTTATTTCATACCCAAATTATGGCCATATTTTGAGCATGGTTATGTCATACCCAAATTATGGCCAGATTTTAACCATGGTTATTTTCAACCTCGTTCCCAGGGCTTTTCTCTAGAAAGAAAAATGGCGGACGGGAAAAGGCCCTGGCATCGGTTGTCACGTGTTCATCTTAAACATTCATTGAAAAACTAATGTATGAATTCATGCGGTTAATTCTGCATTTTCATTGGTTGCTGGGATTTTCTCAAATTCTACTTGTCATAAAATATTTTTGAGAAGGTTGTGAGAATATCTCCACGTGTTGCCTATGTGTAGCCGCACCCTCCCCCCGAAGGAAAAAAACGGGAAGACGGAACGTCTACGAAAACCTGACACAAATCGTGTTATGTGACGTCACTCTAATTTATGCAAACGTATGTCTCAGCACTTTCCCCGATTGTGTAATCAATGGTATCACGTTCCTATTCTTTCGAACACATTTGCAATTTAATGGCCGTTTACAATTGTGCTCTTTTGTTTTAAAGAGATCGACAAGGATTGTGAGAGATATTTGGTTAAGAGCAGAAGGAAAACTATGTTTGATGTAAGTCTAGCGCTTGAGAATTTAGCAAGTTAATTCTAAAGCTATAGAAAAGCCCTCGTCGACTTCGGTGATATCAAACAAAGAAACCATTTTCTTGGATACTTGCGTTTACAAAGGAGAACTCACTACAAGTCGGGTAAGGTCTGTCCAATTTTATTTTTAAATCTGTAAACATAATCTGGATATCTCCTTTCAGTAGGTTCGCACTGGGATTTTTTAACGATCCGTCAGCCTTGCTTTCGTCTGATTGCAATAAACTGTAGGTCGCTTCCGGCTCGTCTCACAATAGCTGAAGAACATCGGCAGTGATTCCTCTATCTTGCAACACTTTAAGTTGGTCCTCTATGATGGGGCTCAAAGGACAAAGATCTATCACTATATTCTTGTCCGCCTTGACAGGCAAAAAATCCGGTTGCAGCTGAAATAGGAGAGACTTGCTGAAACCAGTGGGTAGAACGGCAATATCTTCTTACCCTTTAAGTAAATATTCAAAACACTTCACTTGAAGTGGCTTCAAACAAAACGAAGTAAAGCTACAACGATTTAAAGCCGATCCAAGTCGATTCAGCACAGATATTTCACGAGGCGTAGTTTCACGCTTCCCCGCCATCTTGCTTTAGCCTTTTTGAACATGCAAAGCGCTAAATTTTTACACCCAGGATTTCAGGGTGTAAGATGAACGCGTGATCAGGTGATGCCAGGGCCTTTTCCCGTCCGCCATTTTTCTTTCTACAGAAAAGCCCTGGGAACGAGGTTTGGTTATTCTATACCCAAATCATGGCTATATTTTAACCATGGTTATTTTCTACCCAAATTAGGGGTATATCTTAACCATGGTTATTCTATACCCAAATTATGGGTATACTTTAACCATGGTTATTCTATATTCTTTATTTTAACCATGTTCTCATGGTTATTCTATACCCAAATTATGGGTATATTTTAACCAAGTTCTCATGGTTATTCTATACCCAAATTATGGGTAGATTTTAACCATGTTCTCATGGTTATTCTATACCCAAATTATGGGTATATTTTAACCACTTTCTCATGGTTATTCTATACCCAAATTATGGCCATATCTTAACCATGGTTATTCTATACCCAAATTATGGGTATACTTTAACCATGGTTATTCTATATTCTTTATTTTAACCATGTTCTCATGGTTATTCTATACCCAAATTATGGGTATATTTTAACCAAGTTCTCATGGTTATTCTATACCCAAATTATGGGTATATTTTAACCACGTTCTCATGGTTATTCTGTACCCAAATTATGGGTATATTTTAACCACTTTCTCATGGTTATTCTATACCCAAATTATGGCCATATATTAACCATGGTTATTCTATACCCAAATTTTTATACCTACAATTTGGGTATAGAATAACCATGAGAACGTGGTTAAAATATACCCATAATTTGGGTATAGAATAACCATGAGAAAGTGGTTAAAATATACCCATAATTTGAGTACAGAATAACCATGAGAACGTGGTTAAAATAAACCCATAATTTGGGTACAGAATAACCATGAGAACGTGGTTAAAATATACCCATAATTTGGGTATAGAATAACCATGAGAACATGGTTAAAATATACCCATAATTTGGGTATAGAATAACCATGAGAACGTGGTTAAAATATACCCATAATTTGGGTATAGAATAACCATGAGAACTTGGTTAAAATATAGCCATGATTTGGGTATAGAATAACGATTTGGGTATAGAATAACCATGAGAACATTGTTAAAATATACCCATAATTTGGGAACAGAATAACCAAGAGAAAATTGTTACAATATAACCATAATTTTGGTATAGAATAACCATGAGAACGTGGTTAAAATATACCCATAATTTGGGTACAGAATAACCATGAGAACGTGGTTAAAATATACCCATAATTTGGGTATAGAATAACCATGAGAACGTGGTTAAAATATACCCATAATTTGAGTACAGAATAACCATGAGAACGTGGTTAAAATAAACCCACAATTTGGGTACAGAATAACCATGAGAACGTGGTTAAAATATACCCATAATTTGGGTATAGAATAACCATGAGAACTTGGTTAAAATATACCCATAATTTGGGTATAGAATAATAATGAGAACGTGGTTAAAATATACCCATAATTTGGGTATAGAATAACCATGAGAACTTGGTTAAAATATACCCATAATTTGGGTATAGAATAACCATGAGAACGTGGTTAAAATATACCCATAATTTGGGTATAGAATAACCATGAGAACATGGTTAAAATATAGCCATGATTTGGGTATAGAATAACGATTTGGGTATAGAATAACCATGAGAACTTGGTTAAAATATACCCATAATTTGGGTATAGAATAACCATGAGAACGTGGTTAAAATATACCCATAATTTGGGTATAGAATAACCATGAGAAAGTGGTTAAAATATACCCATAATTTGAGTACAGAATAACCATGAGAACGTGGTTAAAATAAACCCATAATTTGGGTACAGAATAACCATGAGAACGTGGTTAAAATATACCCATAATTTGGGTATAGAATAACCATGAGAACATGGTTAAAATATACCCATAATTTGGGTATAGAATAACCATGAGAACGTGGTTAAAATATACCCATAATTTGGGTATAGAATAACCATGAGGACTTGGTTAAAATATACCCATAATTTGGGTATAGAATAACCATGAGAACATGGTTAAAATATACCCATAATTTGGGTATAGAATAACCATGAGAACGTGGTTAAAATATACCCATAATTTGGGTATAGAATAACCATGAGAACTTGGTTAAAATATAGCCATGATTTGGGTATAGAATAACGATTTGGGTATAGAATAACCATGAGAACATTGTTAAAATATACCCATAATTTGGGAACAGAATAACCAAGAGAAAATTGTTACAATATAACCATAATTTTGGTATAGAATAACCATGAGAACGTGGTTAAAATATACCCATAATTTGGGTACAGAATAACCATGAGAACGTGGTTAAAATATACCCATAATTTGGGTATAGAATAACCATGAGAACGTGGTTAAAATATACCCATAATTTGAGTACAGAATAACCATGAGAACGTGGTTAAAATAAACCCACAATTTGGGTACAGAATAACCATGAGAACGTGGTTAAAATATACCCATAATTTGGGTATAGAATAACCATGAGAACTTGGTTAAAATATACCCATAATTTGGGTATAGAATAATAATGAGAACGTGGTTAAAATATACCCATAATTTGGGTATAGAATAACCATGAGAACTTGGTTAAAATATACCCATAATTTGGGTATAGAATAACCATGAGAACGTGGTTAAAATATACCCATAATTTGGGTATAGAATAACCATGAGAACATGGTTAAAATATAGCCATGATTTGGGTATAGAATAACGATTTGGGTATAGAATAACCATGAGAACTTGGTTAAAATATACCCATAATTTGGGTATAGAATAACCATGAGAACGTGGTTAAAATATAACCATAATTTGGGTATAGAATAACCATGAGAACTTGGTTAAAATATAATAATAATAATAATAATAATATTCTCCATTTATATTGCGCATATTCTATATTAATAATCATATGCGCATTACAATCAAACCAATAGACCATGACACCGGGAACACGCCCTACTCTTTTCGAACAGTGCCATGGGTTCTTTTGCGTCCCACATTACAGATATAGTTGTGAGACGGGGCCTACGGTTTATCGTCCTTATCCGAGAAGACTAGAAAGTCTAACCATTTACAGATGTCATTACAAAGGCAGCACTTTCTCCTCAGTTATTTTTAAGACCCTGAGTGTTGGTCCGGCCGGGGTTTTGAACCCGCGACTTCCCGCACGGTAGTCCAGTGCTCTACCAACTGAGCTAACTGGTCGGCCATGATTTGGGTATAGAATAACGGTTTGGGTATAGAATAACCATGAGAACATTGTTAAAATATACCCATAATTTGGGAACAGAATAACCAAGAGAAAATTGTTACAATATAACCATAATTTTGGTATAGAATAACCATGAGAACGTGGTTAAAATATACCCATAATTTGGGTACAGAATAACCATGAGAACGTGGTTAAAATATACCCATAATTTGGGTACAGAATAACCATGAGAACGTGGTTAAAATATACCCAAAATTTGGGTAAATAATAACCATGAGAACATTGTTAAAATACACCCATAATTTGGATAGAGAATAACTATGGGAAAGCAGTTAAAATATACCCATAATTTGGGTATAGAGTAATCATGAGAACTTGGTTAAAATATACCCATAATTTGGGTATAGAATAACTGACAGCAATGTTAAAACAATATTAATACTCATAGTTTGGCCATTTGAAAAGCAGGGGCAGGATGTTGAGAGGAGTGCTAAGTAATGTTTCTTAGTGAAGGCCATAATGTAGTGCCATTAATCGTTGTCTTGTATTAAACACTCCTGTAAAATCCCTTGGTATGTTTTTCTTATCCACAGCCTCTCTTATTCATTAAGTCAATATCATTGGATGCAGAGCTCATTTTCTTCCAATTTTTATTTATTTGCTTTCACTAATTTTGAAAGCACATGGAAAGTGAGGGAGGAGAGTTTGGTGAGCATTTTGGCAAATTGGGGTGTTTTTACAGTCAAAAGTATTACAAGACCTTGATGCTCATGTAAAGAGCATGATCTGTGGCAGCATGAACTGCCAACTAAGCATTGGACTGCCAAACCACTGATTTACTGAATGCTTTGAATAAAAAAGTTTACATCATTGTATAAATCATTTGGAATCAGATGCGGCAAATGAAGCAGGGTGGGATACCAAGGCAAACAAATGGTTGACCACAGGGAACCGACAGCTTGGCATTGGCTAATGAATTATAAGGTGCTAAGAGGCTCTTGGACTTTAAATAAGGCCTTCTCCATTACCATCAAAACTCATGTAACATAGGTCTATACAAAGGCATGTAGTTACCTTTGGGAAATGGCTTGTTTTGTACTTTGGCTGAAACTCATCGCTAGAAATTGGGGCATATTTGAGCCAGCGATCACTACATTATGCGGTAAATTTACCGTGGAAGCGAACGCAACAACAACAAAGAAATGTATTGAGCTTGAAAAAATTCCAGAAATATTTCCTGACCAATAAGAATAAGGTAAGAATATGCAACCGGATCATGTTAAACGGATGCATCAAGAAAATTAAAGTGGATACTTCGAATTTCCTATGTACGTTTTACGGATTCCTGTGAGTACTTCAGCGTCCAAAAAATATACGGCGTAGAGAGGGCTTTCATCGAAAAATTTTGCAAGTGGTTTCACTAAAACTATACAAAGAACAAACTAACCTTTCAATCTTTCGCTTCATCCAGTCGATTTTGATGTGTACTTTTTGCATTTGAAAATGACGATAAAAAGGCTAGGCATTGATGAAATCACAAAAATCCAAAAATCCGCTGTCTTTGAACGGCGATATTTCGGTCTTCCATGGCTCAATTTTAAACAACGGTGGTTCGTCTGGACCTTGTTCTCTAAAACTATTCTCATTCTTTCAGATTTTGTGCAAAAAAATTGTGCTTCATCAAAGTGCACACCCTAAAACGTCTCAAAACCATGCCAAGCTAAAGCAAAGAAATTATTCAAGTTTGTGAGCGGATGTGGTAGATCTCAGGGCAAAATCCGCATACGGTAACGCAGGCTCAAATGTCTCTGATCCTAGTGATGATTACTATCCAAGCCTTTGGGTTGACAGTAAATTATTCGTTTACTGCTACTGCAACGAAAACCTCTGTGTAACTAGTCAACCTGCAGAACCACAGAACCAAACTTAATGCTTAATGAAGAAATGGTAAACGTGCAACGTGCAACCATCTAGTTATGGACGCGCGCGGGAGGTTGCTAAGCACGAAAGAAGCCGTGACTGAAGAGATCTTAAGCTTCTTGAGTGCCTAACAAGCCTCCCATGTACGTCCATAACTCCATGGTTGCACGCTGCACGTTTACCATGCCTTTTATAACATAAGACTTCATAATTTTACAATCTGACGTTAACATGTAAACCTTGGGCAAATGGATTGCGTATAGTCAATCCTAACGCGCCTTCCAAAAGCTGCGTTATAAATGGCACTTGGATACGTGCTGTGTTCCCCAATCCTCCTAATTCATTAAAAGCGCGCTACCTTCTTGAATAGCAGCTGCACAACGAAATGAGCAACTTTAAACAAATTCTCCTTTTATTCGAGAGCGAATCATACAATATCCTTGTACAACCATACAAAAGTAAACTGAAACATGCAACATAAAGTATCAAAATCACGCAATTGTTCCTTCGTAAACTTAAAACAAATTTAATGCAAGAAGCTGTCGTCCACTGGAGTAAAAGATCGTTAAACCTGGCGCCACTGGGTTGGAGCGGGACTGCAACACACAACAAGAAGAAGTTACAAAAACAAATCAACCAAAAACCAAAATTACTGCCGAGAATTTCTTGAAAAAGCAAAACATGTCGGGCGCAGTAATTCTCTGGTTAACTATCACAAGTCTTGCTTCTTCGTTTTTTTATCGGTAAGGATTTTGGATCTTCCGATAAACCCACGCCTTCTTTTTTTGAGGTAAGCCAGGGTTAGAATTAATCGGCTTACCTTCCTTTTTTTAGAAAAGTGTATATGCTCTATCCTTGATTGAAACGGCTTCAACTTTTTGGGGTTCTTATTCGTTTAGTTGTAGGTGAGAAAACAATAATCTAATAGCTCAAGTAAGAAATACAATTTTGTCGTTTGTTTTCCTAAGTGAACCATTATGCACAAGTGTGTCGGAGAGTTGGTTGAGTCGTGACGTGATGTCAAATTTCACTGTCCATCAACCATTCAGATTACGAGAATAACGAAAATGATCACCAAAAAAGAGTTGTATTGGCATTTAAACAAATTCTCCTCTCTAGTACCATAACGAATGTATGAGAACAGTTAGGAGAAAATGAATATTGATAGTGGGGCTTTAAGGGTTAAATTCAAATATTTTTGCGCCTTTTTCATCGCTTAACTGAGTGGCTAAGATGAACTAATAGATACAATAATCCTCCCCAAGGGTGATTTAAGTTCCCAATTTTTGCGTTCTAGGTCAACTGCCTTTACTTGAATGTATGTGATAACTTTTGCCAAACAATAGTTATATGACCTTCAGCAACTATGTAATTTGCCTTTGATTAAACGTTTAGTTGCAGTCTTTCTCTACTTACTGTTTTCCAAACCATCTTGAAAACTGTTTATACAAGTATCCCTGCATTGCTTGCATTCCTGCAAAATAGATTACTCGTGTTATGTTTTGCTATGCATTCGTGGTATAATTTACTTAGTTGATCTGACCTTGGCAACTCAACACTCCCACTGTCATAGTCTCCTCCGCCCGTTATTAGGATCGTCACGCAACGCTTCTCCCGAACTTAGTGGGGGAGAAGCGTTGCGTGACGATCCTAATAACGGTTGCGGAGGAGACTACCACTGTCACTGTATGTGTAATTATGAAATAGTATTGGGTGAGCATACAGTACCACTCATCACCCAAGTCCTCCAAACATCAGTATGTCGGCCCTTACAATACATGAAAATGCAGAGCAGAGAAGATTGAATACCTTGGCTTTGTTTGCCTTTCTTTACATTGTCTTCATTGTCATCAATATTGACCACCACAGATGCGGTATCTACAGGTGTCGAGATACCAAATGGCTCGTTGTTGTCCCAACACAAATTTCTTTTCTTCGCATACTGTGCCACGGGATCCACTGTCAAGTAATAAAACACAAACCATACAATTATTCGCCGAAGGCGAAGTGATTATCGGTGAATATTCACCGATAATCACTAAGCCTGAGCCGAATCTGAATTGTTTAAGTATAAATACACAGATGATTATTTCAAAAAAGAAAAGAAAAAGCACCGTACAGCACGAAAAAGTATTATTTCATCAAAAGCGCGCGAACGACTGGCAGCCATTTTGTTCGTCGAGGTGATTATCGGTTGATAATCCGAGATAACGAACCAATCAGAGCGCGCGATTTTGTATAATAACCTGAGTATTTATACCAATGGTAATTGAACTGAGTGGAGTGCAATTTGGTCTGAAATCATACGCGTGATTTCAAATATCGAAGGAGCGCGCAGGGCGACTCGATTTGAAATCACAAGTATGATGTCAGACCCAAATTGCACGACACGAAGTTCAATTACCACTTTATCACATCCAGTTTTGAAATCGCACAATTTAATAGTCCAAATACAGGATTTCTGTTAGTCAAGTGCCAATATTTTATTGTAGATTTTATTGTTTTATTTTTGTGTTTATTCTCATTGGCTGGAAAAAGAGAGAGGCGATTTAGAGCCTAAGATAGTGCGATTAGTGAATAAATAAATCACACTGCTATGCGCCAATCAAATTGCAGGGATCACCTGTGATTTCAAAATGGATTTAATGAAAGCGCTTACGACATAAAACCGCGACACAGACATTGAGATCTACATCTCTTCTACCCATCAATGGCAAACATTTGGTTAAGGCTGATTTTTCGTGGCTTCAATGTCACTGACTTACCTTTTTTAGTCAGCCGCAAAGACTGCACCTGACACGTGTTATCCCTTCCATTAGCAGGAATTTGTTGCAGAGCTAGAGCAGCTTGTAGTTGTTTCTTGAGGGAAATGTTCCTCGCTTCTAGCTCAAGAATCTTTTCTGCGGGGAAAAACCGTTGATCTTCAGATCTGCCGCTCGCGTTTTTCGTTATGTTATATTGCATGAACTTTAACCAGACTTGAACTCACGGTTATATTAACTCCCTGCCAATTAGATTTTGTTACGAAACCGTATGCAGTTC
Source organism: Ricordea florida (assembly GCA_949710005.1). NCBI lineage: Eukaryota > Metazoa > Cnidaria > Anthozoa > Corallimorpharia > Ricordeidae > Ricordea > Ricordea florida. Next base: position 5,460,992 of record OX453280.1, read on the forward strand.
TTCCTAAACACGAACTGCTTTAAGCTCTAAAGAGGTAGTGTTTCTTACGAAACTGGTGCTGCGCCGAAACACAAAAATTGCTTTTATCAAACTAGTCGGTAATATAAGTTACACCATCGTAAAAAATAAAAGAGAAAGTGTGTTTGTCCTTTATCATTCGCTCTGAAAAACATCAGCTCCCCTTCGATATAATCTTACGGTGGTACAACTTATATTGTTGTATACCTAGACTTTCACTCAACAAAACAAGCAACGTGATTGGTTGATTCTTGGTCATTTTCCCCTGATCAAATTCAAATGTATCCCGACCGGGACACAATTGCGCAGTTTTGCCCGCACGCCAGTTGTACCGTCTTTGCTTGTTTGTTTTTGCTATATGATTGGGGAAAGTCGAAATATATAACAAAGCACCTAATGTATGGCCCCGAGGGAAACAGTTCGGTTTGTTTTCCCTCGAGTCCCGATGATTCCCTCGACGTCGTCTCGGGAAACTTCTGGACTCTCGGGACTCAGTTGCCTGATAAACCATTTTTCATGTGACGAAGAACCAAGGTGGCCTAAATTATGACAACATTTTCGGAAATGACGGTCGAAACATAGGTGGAGCCCTGAATTGTTTCAAGGTGAAAATGTTTCTTCGGTCGTCGAAATAAGTCATTCTCATTCCCCTTTCTTATTTTCCCTTTCTTATTTTGTCTGATCAGGGGCATAGCGTCAGATTTTGATGGTGTGCGCACGGGAAGAAAAGTACAACGTTTCTTACACTCCGGTTATGGACTAATAAAAAGATAAAGGAAATACTAAAACACAGACACCAACATAATTCAAAAAATTTTCCAGTCATCCCGATTTAATGATAAAAATGCTTTCAGTTGATAATTTTTTAGTATAAATACTCAGGTGATTATACAAAATCGCGCGCTCTGATTGGTTCGCTATCTCGGATTATCAGCCGATAATCACCTCGACGAACAAAATGGCTGCCAGTCGTTCGCACACTTTTGATTAAATAATTTTCTCCATATTGTGCAATGCTTTTTCTTTTCTTTTTTTGAAATAATCACCTGTGTATTTATACTAAGACAATTATTCGCCTCAGACTTCGTCTCGGTGAATATTCACCGATAATCACTTCGCCTTCGGCGAATAATTGTTAATTAATTTCAGATTTTAGTCGGACGCACGGGTGTATGTGTAGTGTTCGTTACTAGAGTTACTATTTTAGTTATGAATACCTTAGTCATTAGATAACCGATTATCATTGGATAGCACACCTTAACCGCAAGCATGTGATTATACCACTATATATATCATTGTAAATAGCATTTTAGAGAGATTAATAAAGCAGTTGTGTGAAGCACATCATTTGTCTTCACTGCGTACTCTACAGCAGTACACCGAACCCCAGCACACAATAGTATGTGCGTAAATGGACGCCACGCCCTTGCTGACAGTTCTGACGGGATGACGGTGCCCATAGCCTCATTACAAACCCTTTAGATATTGATACCTACCATCAAAAGATTTCACTTTAGCTTTGATTTCGGTATGCAGCTTCTTTAGCAGCTGCAGCTCAAAACATTCTTCACTATTCTTCCAGTTGGCGAGCCGCTGCGTCAATGTAACTATTTCGTCTAGGGGAGCAAAAGCAAAACAAAAAAATTGAATTTTGTATCAGCGAATTGAATTTAACGCTGGGTTCATAGACATTCACTAATGATGATGATGATAATGAATTTGTGTAACGCTATTTTCCATATGGATATGTTCAAAGGCGCTTTACATCAATTCTCCTTTAATTAATTACAATCAAACTTTTACAGATGTCGACCACAACAGCGGGGACTACGTCCCCTTCTCTTTTCAAACAGTGTTGTGGGATCTTTAACGTCCCATAAGAACAGCGCTGTGAGACGTGGCCTGCGGTTTTTCTTCCTTATCCGAGAAGACTCAGAGAATGTCTAACCATTTGCAGATGTCATAACAAAGGCAGTACATTCTCCTCAGTTATTTTAAGACCTTGAGTGTTGGTCCGGCCGAGGTTTGAGCTCACGACCTCCCGTCGACAGGCCGGCGCTCTACCAACTGAGCTAAGGGACGGACCATTAGAAAAGTGATGGGGGGTTGGGGAATTTTCAGCTTGCACGATTTTTTTTTTCGCTCACTAATGGTCCGTCCCTAACCGGGCGGCGGTTAAGCTACTGGCCTGCTCCTGGTGTCAATGGATTCCTAGAACAGTTGGTAGAACATCGCACTGGTTACACAAGAATTCGAGTCCCATCAAAAGCCTTTTTTCTTTTAGGTATTTACTTTTTCTTAACCTTTTTCTACATGCGTTTGCTTAAAATTTTTCTTTATTTCATCCCCATCTGAATTTTGAATACATCACTCTTTCAATACAAACTGAAATTCTAGATAAAACAGCCAGTAATATAGTTTTTATCGCCTATGAAAAGAAACGCATGCACTCCTTGTCTTGCCTGACAGTAACTGCAGCTTGCAATACAGTGGAAATGCAATCTGAATAAGAAGTAGATTCATGTTATCTAATAAGGTGCCTGACCTACCATTTGCAGCTTTCATATTAGCTTCCATCTGAGTCTGCAATCGTTTTACTTCATTTCTCAGTTGAAGCTCCACGGATTCGCGATAGTTATATTCAGCTAAACGCTGTTTCAAGGCCGTGATTTCTTCTAACAGAACGGCATTTTGCTGCCCTAAATGCTTGGACTCATCTGTGACGGAAAAGAAATTAGAAACTTTCAAGGTTAAATCCATTTGAAAGACCCTTTCCGAAACAACTGCAAACATTACCGCTATGTTTATTGCTGAAGATTTGGGCCAGGTTGTTCGAAGCAGTGTTAAGGTAACCTAGGGTTAGTGCGAAATTTAAATGCAGATATGAGAACTTAAAAAGCACTTTCAGTATAATTCTTTTTGAATACAATTTAATGAATGTATGCTCTGAATAAAATAGAGCAATTTAGAGGAGAAAACGCTTTTCAACAAGAGGAAAAGAAACTCATGTTAAAAGTTAGCCTAGGATTAGCGCTAATCGGCCTTCGAACAACCGGCCCCCTGCACGGTTTACGTTGACAAAACTTCATCAATATGACCTTCGCAATATCTACACACAAATGACACAGTTAAGACAAAATGTATGACCTCAAAGCAAATGTAAACAGTTACGACTAAATGTATGACCTCAAAGCAAATGTAAATTTATAAAGAGGTAATTAAAAAAAGCCTTGGCCTGCGTCTTTCATATTGTATATTGCTATTTCAGCTAACGGCATAGATACAAATAAAGTAGCTATTTTCACTTTACCAATGGCCGCCTTTAGCTCGAATTCCTTTTTCTCTTCTTCTCTCTTCTTCTTCTGAATGAGATTTTTTGCTTTTTTTCGAAAGAAATTCAACTTTTCTTTCTTCATCTTCTCGAATGCAATGTGGCCATCTTGATCCTTTTCCTTTAGTTTCGCCTTCAATTCTTCAAGTTGCTGCTTTAAAGATTCAATCTCCTGTTTTTGAACTGTCAAAAACAAACCCAAGATACAGACAATTAGTTCCAAAGTCGGAAGTTTTCAGAATATGCCTAAAGAATTCAGCCAATCAGAAAGCAAGAAAGTCGCATCACATTCCACGGCATTTCACTCAAAATTCCCATCGGGCATTGCATTCAATGAAATTTCACCTGATGTTCCCATAGTGCACTGCAACACGTGGTATTTAGCCCAACATTCCCATCATGCGCTTCAACACTAGTACTTCTACGGGAAAAATTTGCAATGCTTTTTTGTGGCATACCATGGTATAGCCTGACAATGAGGCCTGCCATATATGACAACTAACAAAGCAGCAACCTCACTTTGCACTCATAAGGTATCCAGACCTACCATCTGCAACTTTCGTTTCAGCTTTCATCTGAGTCTGCAATCTTTCTACTTCATTTCTGAGCTGAAGCTCAATGGATTCTTGTTCATTCTTTTCAGCTAGACGCTGCTTCAAGGCCTTGATTTCATCCAATAGATCTGAATTTTGCTGTTCAAGATGTTTGGACTGATCTGTGAAAACGGAAATATAACGAACTTCTAAATGAGAAATACGTATTTTGCATCGTGTAGAATCCCGCTGTTTGACTTGAGACTTTCAGGGTCAAAATTCAAGGGCGAAGGGCCAGATTTGGCTCATAAGATCTTTCCCTCTCAGAAATATGAGTAATATATATCTCTCTAATACGACAAAGAAAGGAAAAAACGTGTGAGCCAAGATCAGATTGTTTTTAAGCTCAAGAATAGAGGTAGGTTCTGTATCATTTTGGAGTAGCTCAGTGGAGGTTCATCTGCTAAGGTAAAAGTTTTAAAAGCGTAGCTCGGCTAGTTTGAATCCAACCAGATTGAATCCAACACCAGATTGAATCCAACATGGACAATAAATTATATACGTGTGGTATATTTATCGACTTACAAAAGGCTTTTGATACAGTAGATCATACAATATTATTGGAGAAATTGAATCACTACGGAATACGCGGAATCATTAATGATTGGTTCGCTTCATATTTAGTGGGACGTAAACAAATAACTCAAACTAATCAGAAAAATACGTCCAGTAAAGAAACAGTCTTGTCTGGAGTCCCACAGGGCTCAGTTTTAGGTCCCCTGCTTTTCCTTATATACATAAATGATATCGCACGTAGTTGTGACCAATTACAATTCTATTTATTTGCTGATGATACTAATCTTTTATTTGCACATCAAAATTTGAAAACACTTGAATTTATAGTTAATGACGAGCTCTCAAGGGTTTACAACTGGCTGTTAGCCAACAAATTATCTTTAAACATCAAGAAATCGAACTATGTTATCTTTCGACCTAGACAGAAAACGGTGAAATATCAAGTCAATTTGAGAGTATTTGACCATCATTCCGGTACTTTTATTCCTCTAGAGTGCAAGAACTATGTCAAATATCTGGGCGTGCTTATTGACGAGAATCTTTCCTGGAAACAACATATTTCTCATATTGCCTCCAAAATAAGTATCTCAATCGGTATTATTTCTAGGTTAAGACACTTCGTCCCCTTAAATACCTTATGTCATATATACAAATCACTTATACAGCCTTACTTGTTATATGGTATAGTTGCATGGGGTCAAGCTGACAAGACCCATAGAAACAGAATTTTGCTTCTACAAAAACGTGCCCTGCGACTTATGTTCTTTGGTGAATTTAATGCTCATGCTGTGCCTTTCTTTGTTTCTTCTAACCTACTTCCCTTGGATTTTCTCTACTTCAAATCAACAGCCGTGTTAATGCATGATGTATTCAATAATCTAACGCCATCTCACATATCCAATATATTTACTTATCAAGCTAATATCCATTCTCATAATACACGATCGTCATCAAAAGGCAATTTCTTCGTTAATTACTCAAGATTAAATTCGCAAAGTAAATCTTTCTCTAGATATGGTGTGCGAATATGGAACAGTTTAAGAAGTGAAATGCATAATTTATCGAAACATAAATTCAAAGTTAAACTTCATAACGTGTTACTTCAAATCTTCACCGAAACAGACGATTACATCGAGTTAACTGATCTGATAATGAAAATGAAAATTTCACAGAATCAGCTCGGCTCGATTATATTTGCATATATATTTTTTTTTCTTCTTCTCTTTATTTATTATAGTGTTAGAGCAATTTAACTTATTATAATTATTTAACTTAGAAATATTAGAACTTATCATTGTTATTAGTGAATATTCCCTTCTTTTATTGTAACTTGTTCTTTGTAAGTATTTAAGTAATTCTGCGTGTGACTACTGCTCGCCTCGACTAGCTGTTGCTATCTGCGAGTAGTAGAGGATAAATTGTAAATATCAAAACAATAATAATAATAAACTGAAACTGAAACTGAACTGAGTTCTACAAATAACCTAGCACCTCTAAATTGAAACCTGATCAGCTGCTGATGGTAAGGATTGCCTCCAAAACTTCGTGGATAAAAAGTGCAGTATTCACGAGTGATTAAGGGTTTTGGTTTATTAGAGGTGAATTATACTGATTAACGCAGTAAGAAATAGAACAATTCTGTCTTGTCCTCAGTTTAGATTGTGGACAACACTCTTCAGTGGAAGTGAACGGGCCAACTATTTACGAGAACAATGATATCTACTTTACCAATGGTCGCCTTGAGCTCGTATTCCTTTTTCTCTTCTTCTCTCTTCTTCTTTAGAATGACGGTTTTTGCCTTTTTCCTAAAGAAATCAAGCTTCTCTTTTTTCAGTTTCTCAAATTCACTGTCAGCTTGTTTCCTTTGCTGACGTTTGAAGTTTTCGTTTTCTTGCTCCATTTCCTTTTCCTTCGCCTTCATGACTTCAATTTGCTGCTTAAGTGAGGCAATCTCCGTGTCTTTAACTATCAAAAAACAAGCCGACGAAACAAATGATCAGTACCTAAAGCAAAAGCTGTTCCTTGTATAGGTTTTTTGCAACATTCGATTACTAAATGTGAGTAATATCGCGAATAACTCTTTCCTTTGTTTCGAAAGTTTTTTCTATAAGTTTCTGAAGATTTTTCTGTGAACAGAAAGCATCTTAGAATTTGTCAATATCAATTTTGAAGTCTATCTTAAAACAATGTAACCGAAGAAGAACTTGAAATCTTGTATTTTGGATAAATACGAGCTTTGCAAATCATGTGGTTTGTAACCGCCACTAGGTTAGCTCAGTTGGTAGAGCGCCGGCCTGTCGAGCGAGAGGTCGTGAGTTTAAACCTCGGCCGGACCAATACTCATGGTCTTAAAAATAACTGAGGAGAATGTGCTGCCTTTGTTATGACATCTACAAATGGTTAGAAATTCTAGTCTTCTCGGATAAGGACGAAAAACCGTAGGCCCCGTCTCACAGCACTGTTCTTGTGGGACGTTAAATGATCCCCGGCATAAGACTGAAAAGAGTAGGGGAGGTAGACCCCGGTGGTGTGGTCGACCTTTGTTAACTTGCTCTGAGGACCTCAAGTTAGAAACCTGTGATGGGTTTTTAATGCGCTTCCCTCTTTGAATAGAGTTAATGTATTCTACTATACTCGTAAGAAGTGCAGCCAGCAGTTATACGGATGTTAGAGATTTTGGAGAAGTGTAACGTAAGTAAGTGTAATGTAGCGTATTGTAAGAAGTAAAGCATTCCGTTTGGTAAAAAAGTATAAAAGTACTTTAGTTCCTAGCCTATGCATTAGCTTCTATGCATTCCTAACATGGATCTTAAAAATGAACTGAAAGGTTGTCTTCAAATTTTCCTTAACAGATCAAAAACAAAGAGAAAATATAGATATACAGCGCCACCGACATAACAAGCTTACCACTGCAGCAGTCTTTTAAAGCGGCCACTTGTGCTTGGAGCTTCGACTCTCTCTGCTGAATCAGAAATTGGAAGAAGATTTTTGACCGTGAGACTGATCATTTGAAAAACATAGCGGCAACGTTGGTCGCACTGAACAATATTAATGACTGCATTCGTTTGAATGCTCTGTCGAGTCTCGTTCACTTTTTTCCTTTTTGCTTCCACAGCTTATTCTAGCGTCTGTTTTTTTTTTTCTGTAAACAAACGAAATAGTTTAAATATACACAAACTAACCTCGGCTGCCAGAACTCTCGCTCCGTGAGAAAACTCGATTGGTTCCCAGTTGTTGGTTGGTAGATCGTTTACCCTCACACCTCTTGAGAGTTTCTCTAGGGACTCAGACTTTCTCACTGGTTCGTCATCTGCTGTTACAGGCCAGTACATGTAGTTATACACACCCGCTGTCGCGTTTGCTATCCAAGAATTGTACATTTTCACGCTAACAGTAAGCCGCACTGAGAAATGGATTACAACTGGAAAAGTGCACGTGAAGTGATTATGACGTCACATAACGATCTGTGCACGCGCCTTTAGCACGCGCCAGAGTTGGAAGCTGGAAGATATCGGGAGAATGGAAACAAGGTCCACCTCACTTTTAACTTTAACAACATTATTTGATTTATTTAAGATTCTCTTCTATACATTTGGTGGATTTTGTGTACTAAAAGCATCTGCGATCGAGTGTCGATCGATATCCTGGATCGATACCATCGATCGACCCTCCATCAACACCTCGGTTGACACTTGATCGACACTTCATCCACATCTCGGTCGACAGTCGCTCGTCATTCGAATAATTTTAGATCATTGTCGGTCGACACTCTGCCGACTATCGACCGACTATTGATCAAGTGTCTGTCGAGTGTCAACCGAGTATCGATCGGCATGTCGATTGAGTACCGATCAAATTGTCGATCGAGGATATCGATCGCGGGTATCAATCGACAGTCGATCGCAGATGCCATTAGTACATATGTTCCCGTTTGGTAGCCAAACATGTTTAATGTTTCTTGTTTGTATGCTTTTTAGGCTAAACTTGGAGTGCATGCTCTAGTAATTTAAAGGCATTTTGTAGTGGACAATATTTATTAATAGTCAAAATCAGGCAATTAATATATAAATAAGTTATTTTAATCAATTTTAACGGCTTTGGTTTGGGAGATTTTCTGCAACGCAAACCTCGTCCTGTAGGTGAATTGTATGACGTATAATTTAAGAATCGTTTTATATCTACCGTGTGTAAATAGAGGTCTTGAAGAGCCCTGAAAGCATAAGAAAAGGTGCGCTGCACTTGATTAGCGGTTATGTCAAAATAACAGCAAAGCACGGAACTCATACTAAGTTATCGAGAAATTATTAAACTTACATTAAAACTTATAAGTCTTGAGAAAAAAGTTAATGAACTAGGAAGGGAGCACCGCTGTACGCATATTAAGATACTAATAACAATGCTGGGAATGGCAGAACAATTACATGGCCGTTTATTTTGCAAATCATTTGCTATTGTTATTATTATTATTATTACCATTATCATTATAATTATTATTATCTTTATCATATCATCGTCATCATTATTATTATCATCATTATTATTATTCAATGTTTCTAGGGTTTTCCTTTACCTGAATAAACCGTCTTTGTGAAACCAATGTGAAAGCTTTTTCGCGGTAAAAAACACTATCTACATCCTTATGACAGGCTATTTAGGCAGCTACCCTCAGTGTCCGTATAGTCTTTTCTTCTGATTGCGAGGAACGTACTGAAATTTCTTCAAGAGAAAAAGCCTTTTATTGTAGAGCCGGATCTAATCCAAGTGATAAATGCTCTCCCATGATAGGGCGGCCCAACCATAAAGCCGGTTACACACGAGCAAATTTTCCTTGACAAGTTCTGACTTGACAAATTTAATTTGCTGGTGTGTAAAGAAAAACTTGTCAAGTTCTTCCTTGACAAGTGCACTTGTTCAAAATCTAGCATGTTAGCTTTTGAATAAGTGCACTCTTCAAGGAAAAACTTTACCATAATTGATACTAATCTCGCAATCTGATTGGCTTACTTGCCGTTGTCGATAAGGGTCTGGACAACGCTACTTGCGTCAATATATAACGCAATGCAATAGCCAATCAGAAACGCTCATTTTAGGAAATAAACCGATCAGATTGCGAGCAGGTTATAGACAACCCTTTATCTTTCTTTGTGTCACGATCTTGGTCACGCTCTGAAAAAAAACGTCATTTGACGTTGATATTGTGGCAAAAAACAAATCGAATGTAGTTTAGTGTTGTCTGTACTCTTATCGACAACGATACGCGTCATCACAGTGGTCACAATTTGTTGTGGACTCACCCGGCTGCGCCTCGTGAGTCCATAACATTTTGACCACTGTGATGACGCATACTCATTGTCGATAAGAGTACACACAACGCTTAACCACATTCGATTTGTTAACTTGACACATTGCCTAACGAAATAGTATATCTGCAGCATGCATAATGAAGTAGGGACCTGTGCGGAAATCGTACCGAATATGCAACCGGTTCATGTTAAACGGATGTATCAAGAAAGATACTGTACAAAAATTAAAGTGGATACTTCGAATTTTCCGTGTACGTTTTACGGATTCCTGTGAGTACTTCAGCGTCCAAAAAATATAGGGCGTAGAGAGATAATAAAAATTTTGCAAGTGGTTTCACTAAAACTATACATAGAACAAACTAACCTTTCAATCTGTCGCTTCATCCAGTCGATTTTGATGTGTACTTTTTGCATTTGAAAATGACATTAAAAAGGCTAGGCATTGAGGAAATCACATGAGCAATCCACGCTAAAATACAAAAATCCGCTGTCTTTGAACGGTGATATCTCAGCCTTCCTTGGCTCAATTTTGTTCAATGGTGGTTTGTTTCTCATTCTGTCTTCTATAGTTTTTGAATAGTTTTCATTAGCAGACAATAATTATCA
>OX453280.1:5476358-5483858 GCA_949710005.1 Ricordea florida
CAATCAAATTGCAGGGATCACCTGTGATTTCAAAATGGATTTAATGAAAGCGCTTACGACATAAAACCGCGACACAGACATTGAGATCTACATCTCTTCTACCCATCAATGGCAAACATTTGGTTAAGGCTGATTTTTCGTGGCTTCAATGTCACTGACTTACCTTTTTTAGTCAGCCGCAAAGACTGCACCTGACACGTGTTATCCCTTCCATTAGCAGGAATTTGTTGCAGAGCTAGAGCAGCTTGTAGTTGTTTCTTGAGGGAAATGTTCCTCGCTTCTAGCTCAAGAATCTTTTCTGCGGGGAAAAACCGTTGATCTTCAGATCTGCCGCTCGCGTTTTTCGTTATGTTATATTGCATGAACTTTAACCAGACTTGAACTCACGGTTATATTAACTCCCTGCCAATTAGATTTTGTTACGAAACCGTATGCAGTTCTTCCTAAACACGAACTGCTTTAAGCTCTAAAGAGGTAGTGTTTCTTACGAAACTGGTGCTGCGCCGAAACACAAAAATTGCTTTTATCAAACTAGTCGGTAATATAAGTTACACCATCGTAAAAAATAAAAGAGAAAGTGTGTTTGTCCTTTATCATTTGCTCTGAAAAACATCAGCTCCCCTTCGATATAATCTTACGGTGGTACAACTTATATTGTTGTATACCTAGACTTTCACTCAACAAAACAAGCAACGTGATTGGTTGATTCTTGGTCATTTTCCCCTGATCAAATTCAAATGTATCCCGACCGGGACACAATTGCGCAGTTTTGCCCGCACGCCAGTTGTGCCGTCTTTGCTTGTTTGTTTTTGCTATATGACTGGGGAAAGTCGAAATATATAACAAAGCACCTAATGTATGGCCCCGAGGGAAACAGTTCGGTTTGTTTTCCCTCGAGTCCCGAAGATTCCCTCGACGTCGTCTCGGGAAACTTCTGGACTCTCGGGACTCAGTTGCCTGATAAACCATTTTTCATGTGATGAAGAACCAAGGTGGCCTAAATTATGACAACATTTTCGGAAATGACGGTCGAAACATAGGTGGAGCCCTAAATTGTTTCAACGTGAAAATGTTTTTTCGGTCGTCGAAATAAGTCATTCTCATTCCCCTTTCTTATTTCCACTGCTGTTTGTCTGATCAGGGGCATAGCGTCAGATTTTGATGGTGTGCGCTCGGGAAGAAAAGTACAACGTTTCTTACACTCCGGTTATGGACTAATAAAAAGATAAAGGAAATACTAAAACACAGACACCAACATAATTCAAAAAATTTTCCAGTCATTCCGATTTAATGATAAAAATGCTTTCAGTTGATAATTTTTTAGTATAAATACTCAGGTGATTATACAAAATCGCGCGCTCTGATTGGTTCGCTATCTCGGATTATCAGCCGATAATCACCTCGACGAACAAAATGGCTGCCAGTCGTTCGCACACTTTTGATTAAATAATTTTCTCCGTATTGTGCAATGCTTTTTCTTTTCTTTTTTTGAAATAATCACCTGTGTATTTATACTAAAACAATTATTCGCCTCAGACTTCGTCTCGGTGAATAGTCACCGATAATCACTTCGCCTTCGGCGAATAATTGTTAATTAATTTCAGATTTTAGCCGGACGCACGGGTGTATGTGTAGTGTTCGTTACTCGAGTTACTATTTTAGTTATGAATACCTTAGTCATTAGATAACCGATTATCATTGGATAGCACACCTTAACCGCAAGCATGTGATTATACCACTATATATATATCATTGTAAATAGCATTTTAGAGAGATTAATTAAGCAGTTGTGTGAAGCACATCATTTGTCTTCACTGCGTACTCTACAGCAGTACACCGAACCCCAGCACACAATAGTATGTGCGTAAATGGACGCCACGCCCTTGCTGATAGTTCTGACGGGATGACGGTGCCCATAGCCTCATTACAAACCCTTTAGATATTGATACCTACCATCAGAAGATTTCACTTTAGCTTTGATTTCGGTATGCAGCTTCTTTAGCAGCTGCAGCTCAAAAGATTCTTCACTATTCTTCCAGTTGGCGAGCCGCTGCGTCAATGTAACTATTTCGTCTAGGGGAGCAAAAGAAAAACAAAAAAAATGAATTTTGTATCAGCGAATTGAATTTACCGCTGGGTTCATAGACATCCATGATAATGAATTTGTATAGCGCTCTTTTCCATATGGATATGTTCAAAGGCGCTTTACATCAATTCTCCTTTAATTAATTACAATCAAACTTTTACAGATCTCGACCACAACACCGGGGTCTACGTCCCCTACTCTTTTCGAACAGTGTTGTGGGATCTGTAACGTCCAACAAAAACAGTGCTGTGAGACGGGGCCTACGGTTTTTCGTCCTTATCCGAGAAGACTAGAATGTCTAACCATTTGCAGATGTCACCATTTTTAGATGTCACCTCCTCAGTTCTTTTAAGACCTTGAGTGTTAGTCCGGCCGAGGTTTTGAGCTCACGACCTCCCGCTCGACAGGCCGGCGCTCTACCAACTGAGCTAAGGGACGGACCATTAGAAAAGTGATGGGGTGGGGGGGGGGGGGATTTTCAGCTTGCACGATTTGTTTTTTCGCTCACTGCTTGTGCAGGAATTTTTTTTTCAGGTGAACTCCTCTGCACGAATTTTTTTTACTACGTGTGAAAAAGTCACAATTGGACCTTCCTTCTGCATGATTTTTTTTTTACTTTCTTCTTTGCCTGAATTTTTTTTCTTGGCATTTTTTCCCCACCCCCCCATCACTCTTCTAATGGTCCGTCCCTAATCGGGCGGCGGTTAAGCTACTGGCCTGCTCCTGGTGTCAATGGATTCCTGGAACAGTTGGTAGAACATCGCACTAGTCACACAAGAATTCGAGTCCCATCAAAAGCCTTTTTCCTTTTAGGTATTTGCTTTTTCTTAACCTTTTACTACATGCGTTTGCTTAAAATTTTTCTTTATTTCATCCCCATCTGAATTTTGAATACATCACTCTTTCAATACAAACTGAAATTCTAGATAAAGCAGCCAGTAATATAGTTTTTATCGCCTATGAAAAGAAACGCATGCACTCCTTGTCTTGCCTGACAGTAACTGCAGCTTGCAATACAGTGAAAATGCAATCTAAATTAGAAGTAGATTCATGTTATCTAATAAGGTGCCTGACCTACCATTTGCAGCTTTCATATTAGCTTCCATCTGAGTCTGCAATCTTTTTACTTCATTTCTCAGTTGAAGCTCCACGGATTCGCGATAGTTATATTCAGCTAAACGCTGTTTCAAGGCCGTGATTTCTTCTAACAGAACGGCATTTTGCTGCCCTAAATGCTTGGACTCATCTGTGACGGAAAAGAAATTAGAAACTTTCAAGGTTAAATCCATTTGAAAGACCCTTTCCGAAACAACTGCAAACATTACCGCTATGTTTATTGCTGAAGATTTGGGCCAGGTTGTTCGAAGCAGGGTTAAGGTAACCTAGGGTTAGTGCGAAATTTAAATGCAGATATGAGAACTTAAAAAGCACTTTCAGTATAATTCTTTTTGAATGCAATTTAATGAATGTATGCTCTGAATAAAATAGAGCAATTTAGAGGAGAAAACGCTTTTCAACAAGAGGAAAAGAAACTCATGTTAAAAGTTAGCCTAGGATTAGCGCTAATCGGCCTTCGAACAACCGGCCCCCTGCACGGTTTACGTTGACAAAACTTCATCAATATGACCTTCGCAATATCTACACACAAATGACACAGTTAAGACAAAATGTATGACCTCAAAGCAAATGTAAACAGTTACGACTAAATGTATGACCTCAAAGCAAATGTAAATTTATAAAGAGGTAATTAAAAAAAGCCTTGGCCTGCGTCTTTCATATTGTATATTGCTATTTCAGCTAACGGCATAGATACAAATAAAGTAGCTATTTTCACTTTACCAATGGCCGCCTTTAGCTCGAATTCCTTTTTCTCTTCTTCTCTCTTCTTCTTCTGAATGAGATTTTTTGCTTTTTTTCGAAAGAAATTCAACTTTTCTTTCTTCATCTTCTCGAATGCAATGTGGCCATCTTGATCCTTTTCCTTTAGTTTCGCCTTCAATTCTTCAAGTTGCTGCTTTAAAGATTCAATCTCCTGTTTTTGAACTGTCAAAAACAAACCCAAGATACAGACAATTAGTTCCAAAGTCGGAAGTTTTCAGAATATGCCTAAAGAATTCAGCCAATCAGAAAGCAAGAAAGTCGCATCACATTCCACGGCATTTCACTCAAAATTCCCATCGGGCATTGCATTCAATGAAATTTCACCTGATGTTCCCATAGTGCACTGCAACACGTGGTATTTAGCCCAACATTCCCATCATGCGCTTCAACACTAGTACTTCTACGGGAAAAATTTGCAATGCTTTTTTGTGGCATACCATGGTATAGCCTGACAATGAGGCCTGCCATATATGACAACTAACAAAGCAGCAACCTCACTTTGCACTCATAAGGTATCCAGACCTACCATCTGCAACTTTCGTTTCAGCTTTCATCTGAGTCTGCAATCTTTCTACTTCATTTCTGAGCTGAAGCTCAATGGATTCTTGTTCATTCTTTTCAGCTAGACGCTGCTTCAAGGCCTTGATTTCATCCAATAGATCAGAATTTTGCTGTTCAAGATGTTTGGACTGATCTGTGAAAACGGAAATATAACGAACTTCTAAATGAGAAATACGTATTTTGCATCGTGTAGAATCCCGCTGTTTGACTTGAGACTTTCAGGGTCAAAATTCAAGGGCGAAGGGCCAGATTTGGCTCATAAGATCTTTCCCTCTCAGAAATATGAGTAATATATATCTCTCTAATACGACAAAGAAAGGAAAAAACGTGTGAGCCAAGATCAGATTGTTTTTAAGCTCAAGAATAGAGGTAGGTTCTGTATCATTTTGGAGCAGCTCAGTGGAGGTTCATCTGCTAAGGTAAAAGTTTTAAAAGCGTAGCTCGGCTAGTTCTACAAATAACCTAGCACCTCTAAATTGAAACCTGATCAGCTGCTGATGGTAAGGATTGCCTCCAAAACTTCGTGGATAAAAAGTGCAGTATTCACGAGTGATTAAGGGTTTTGGTTTATTAGAGGTGAATTATACTGATTAACGCAGTAAGAAATAGAACAATTCTGCCTTGTCCTCAGTTTAGATTGTGGACAACACTCTTCAGTGGAAGTGAACGGGCCAACTATTTACGAGAACAATGATATCTACTTTACCAATGGTCGCCTTGAGCTCGTATTCCTTTTTCTCTTCTTCTCTCTTCTTCTTTAGAATGACGGTTTTTGCCTTTTTCCTAAAGAAATCAAGCTTCTCTTTTTTCAGTTTCTCAAATTCACTGTCAGCTTGTTTCCTTTGCTGACGTTTGAAGTTTTCGTTTTCTTGCTCCATTTCCTTTTCCTTCGCCTTCATGACTTCAATTTGCTGCTTAAGTGAGGCAATCTCCGTGTCTTTAACTATCAAAAAACAAGCCGACGAAACAAATGATCAGTACCTAAAGCAAAAGCTGTTCCTTGTATAGGTTTTTTGCAACATTCGATTACTAAATGTGAGTAATATCGCGAATAACTCTTTCCTTTGTTTCGAAAGTTTTTTCTATAAGTTTCTGAAGATTTTTCTGTGAACAGAAAGCATCTTAGAATTTGTCAATATCAATTTTGAAGTCTATCTTAAAACAATGTAACCGAAGAAGAACTTGAAATCTTGTATTTTGGATAAATACGAGCTTTACAAATCATGTGGTTTGTAACCGCCACTAGGTTAGCTCAGTTGGTAGAGCGCCGGCCTGTCGAGCGAGAGGTCGTGAGTTTAAACCTCGGCCGGACCAATACTCATGGTCTTAAAAATAACTGAGGAGAATGTGCTGCCTTTGTTATGACATCTACAAATGGTTAGAAATTCTAGTCTTCTCGGATAAGGACGAAAAACCGTAGGCCCCGTCTCACAGCACTGTTCTTGTGGGACGTTAAATGATCCCCGGCATAAGACTGAAAAGAGTAGGGGAGGTAGACCCCGGTGGTGTGGTCGACCTTTGTTAACTTGCTCTGAGGACCTCAAGTTAGAAACCTGTGATGGGTTTTTAATGCGCTTCCCTCTTTGAATAGAGTTAATGTATTCTACTATACTCGTAAGAAGTGCAGCCAGCAGTTATACGGATGTTAGAGATTTTGGAGAAGTGTAACGTAAGTAAGTGTAATGTAGCGTATTGTAAGAAGTAAAGCATTCCGTTTGGTAAAAAAGTATAAAAGTACTTTAGTTCCTAGCCTATGCATTAGCTTCTATGCATTCCTAACATGGATCTTAAAAATGAACTGAAAGGTTGTCTTCAAATTTTCCTTAACAGATCAAAAACAAAGAGAAAATATAGATATACAGCGCCACCGACATAACAAGCTTACCACTGCAGCAGTCTTTTAAAGCGGCCACTTGTGCTTGGAGCTTCGACTCTCTCTGCTGAATCAGAAATTGGAAGAAGATTTTTGACCGTGAGACTGATCATTTGAAAAACATAGCGGCAACGTTGGTCGCACTGAACAATATTAATGACTGCATTCGTTTGAATGCTCTGTCGAGTCTCGTTCACTTTTTTCCTTTTTGCTTCCACAGCTTATTCTAGCGTCTGTTTTTTTTTTTCTGTAAACAAACGAAATAGTTTAAATATACACAAACTAACCTCGGCTGCCAGAACTCTCGCTCCGTGAGAAAACTCGATTGGTTCCCAGTTGTTGGTTGGTAGATCGTTTACCCTCACACCTCTTGAGAGTTTCTCTAGGGACTCAGACTTTCTCACTGGTTCGTCATCTGCTGTTACAGGCCAGTACATGTAGTTATACACACCCGCTGTCGCGTTTGCTATCCAAGAATTGTACATTTTCACGCTAACAGTAAGCCGCACTGAGAAATGGATTACAACTGGAAAAGTGCACGTGAAGTGATTATGACGTCACATAACGATCTGTGCACGCGCCTTTAGCACGCGCCAGAGTTGGAAGCTGGAAGATATCGGGAGAATGGAAACAAGGTCCACCTCACTTTTAACTTTAACAACATTATTTGATTTATTTAAGATTCTCTTCTATACATTTGGTGGATTTTGTGTACTAAAAGCATCTGCGATCGAGTGTCGATCGATATCCTGGATCGATACCATCGATCGACCCTCCATCAACACCTCGGTTGACACTTGATCGACACTTCATCCACATCTCGGTCGACAGTCGCTCGTCATTCGAATAATTTTAGATCATTGTCGGTCGACACTCTGCCGACTATCGACCGACTATTGATCAAGTGTCTGTCGAGTGTCAACCGAGTATCGATCGGCATGTCGATTGAGTACCGATCAAATTGTCGATCGAGGATATCGATCGCGGGTATCAATCGACAGTCGATCGCAGATGCCATTAGTACATATGATCCCATTTGGTAGCCAAACATGTTTAATGTTTCTTGTTTGTATGCTTTTTAGGCTAAACTTGGAGTGCA